>SEYY01022713.1:27500-37500 GCA_009176605.1 Armadillidium nasatum | reverse complement strand
TAAAGATGGGCAATGAGTTTTCATATATAAAACTTCAAAACCCTACGATCAAGAAGGGAAGATGAATGTTGAAGAACAGAGAAATTTAATGAAGAAAAAGGGTGGGTATGTTCATGGTCTTTTATGGCAAAGTGTAAAGTAGAGCAAAGAGGATGGTCAGTTCTAAATATTATATATATATATATATATATATATATATATATATATATATATATATATATATATATATATATATATATATATATATATATATATATATATATATATATATATATATCCTTACTTTCAATTGTAGACCAGTTTGGCCTACATATGCCGCATTACAGCTGGTACACTTAAATAAATAAATTAATAAGGATCTGAGAAGCATTGGGTGAATTCTTTATGTCTGAAGAAACTATAAATTGAGAGGGAGCTATAATTTATAAGAATGAACCGTCGTTGCAAGAATGTAGCTTCAATTATAGTAAGAATATTTCTATTGAGATATAAGTGATCCTATATACTGAAGTTTTAAGTATATTTTTTGTTTAGGTACAGTAGGAAAATGAAGAGTGGGTCTGAAGGTATTAGTGAGACTCTCCTTTATTCATATTTTTTCCACTTGAAACTTTGAGAATATATTAAAATGGAAAAGTATTTTCATGAATTCCATCTCTGTATGATATATATATATATATATATATATATATATATATATATATATATATATATATATATATATATATATATATATATATATATATATATATATATATATATATATATATATATATATTTTCACCTCTGGTGGGCAAAGGCCAGAGGCCTACCAATATTCCACCAGAGTTAGGGGGAAAGTCGGGAACATGGTCTAATTAAAGGCCGACATGACCTGAAACACGGCGTTTGAAGGTGGCTAAGTCATAGGAAGTTGGGAAAATAGATGAAGGAAGTGTGTTCCAGACTTTACCAGTAGAGTACATGTAAGATTGAGCATAGCGGTTAAGTCTGGAGTCAGAGAGTTGGACAGAGAAAGGATGAGACTGTGTAGAAAGACGAGTCGCACGAACCCTTCTCAGTGGAGGAGGTATGCGACGAGAGAGTTCAGAAGAGCAGTGTCCATTGTAATAGCGATAGTAAAGAGAGAAGTGACGCAACATTTCGACGGGCAGAAAGAGATTGGAGAGAATTAGTGAGAGCAGGAGAGTTGATAAGGCGAAAAGCTCTAGACTCCACCTTTTCAAGGAGAGCTGTATGAGTGGAACCACCCCAGATGTGTGACGCATACTCCATACAGGGGCGAACAACACCCCTATACAGAGCAAGCAACTGGGGTGGTGTGAAGAAATACTGAAGGCGCCTCAGAACACCCAACCTCTTAGAAGCTTGTTTAGAAAGAGAGGTAATGTGATCTTTCCAAGAAAGATCACGAGAAAAAGAAACACCTAGAATATTAAGGAGAGATGAAGGTTTGAGTTGCGTGTTTTCGAAGAAGATATCGTAGTTGTGTGGAAGATTGTGGCGAGTAGAGAGATGGAGGAATTGAGTTTTTGAGGCATTGAAAACAACCATGTTTTCTCTGCCCCAATTTGAAATGAGAGATAGATCAGAGGTTAGTTGCTCCAAGGCCACCCTCCTTGCCTCTATTAACTGTTGCTGGGAGGGCACCTTTCAAAATGAAAAGAGTAATGAAGGGTGGAGTCATCAGCATAGGAGTGGATAGGAGATGAAGTAATAGAGAGAAGGTCATTGATGAAAAGCAGAAAAAGTGTTGGGGATAGGACAGATCCTTGAGGAACACCACTATTTAATAGATTTATAGGATAGAACGGTGGCCGTCTACAACAGCTGCTATAGAACGACCAGAAAGGAAATCAGAGAGAAGATCACAGAGAGAAGGATAGATTTCGAAAGAGGGAAGTTTGGAAATCAAAGCTTTGTGCCAGACTCTATCGAAAGCTTTCGATATGTTTAGTGCCACAGCAAAAGATTCACCGAAATGCCGAAGAGCGGAGGACCAAGAGTCAGAGAGAAGGGAAAGAAGATCACCAGTAGAGCGTTTCTTACGAAAGCCATACTGGCGATCAGAGATAAGATTAGAAGAATTGAGAAGTTTCCAAATCTTCCTGTTAAGGATAGATTCGAAAACTTTAGAAAAAACGGAGGTTAAAGAAATTGGACGGTAGTTAGAGGGTTGAGATGGGTCCCCCTTCTTAGGCACAGGCTGAATGAGCGCACGTTTCCAGCAAGAAGGGAAGGTTGAAGTAGAAAGACATAGACGAAATAGTTTACCAAGGCAGGGTGCAAGCTCGGAAGCGCAAGTTTTGAGAACCACAGGAGGGATACCATCAGGACCGTACGCCTTCTTAGTGTTTAGCTCAGAGAGAGCAGAAGTGACATCTTTAGAAGAAATTACAATTTTAGGCATAAATGAGTTGGAGGGGGTTGAAGGAGTAGGAACAGCTCCGGAATCGTCTAAGGTTGAATTTAAGGCAAAAGTTTGAGCAAAGAGTTCAGCTTTAGAGGAAGGCAAAACGGCAGTTGAACCGTCAGAAGATACTAGAGGAGGGAAAGAGGAAGAAGCAAAGTTAGAGTTGACATTTTTTGCAAAATGCCAGAAAGGGCGAGAGGAAGAGGAGCCAGAAAGATTATTGCATTTTCTACGGAGAAAAGAGTTTTTGGTATCTCGAAGAATAGATTTTGCACGATTTCGGGATGAAATATAAGTTGCGTGAGTTTCTGGAGTTTGAAGACGACGGTAATCCCTGAAGGCAGCATCCCTGCGGCGGATAGCACGAGAACAAGCAGAGTTAAACCAAGGTTTATTAGGTTTAGTAGAAGGGAAAGAATATGGAATGTACGCCTCCATGCCAGAGAGAATCACCTCAGTTATGCGCTCTGCACATTCTGAGGGACCCCTACCACGGAAACAGTAATCATTCCATGGAAAATCAGAGAAGTACGACCGCAAGTCAGACCAGTTAGTGGCACCGAAATGCCAGAAACGTCTCCTCGCCGAAGGCGGGGGCCGTTCTTGCGGAAGACTTGAAGAGACAGGACAAGATACGGAGATAAGAAGATGATCGGATGAACCCAGAGGAGGAAAGAGTTTAACAGTATAAGGAGAAGGATTAGAAGTTAGAAAAAGGTCTAGAATTTTGGGTTCATCACCAAGACGGTCAGGGATACGGGTAGGGAGATGCACCAACTGCTCAAGGTTGTTCTGGATAGAAAATTGGAAGGCAAGTTCACCAGCTGGATCTTGAGAACTAGATGAAAGCCATTGGCGGTGGTGAACATTGAAATCACCTAAAATGATGATTTCGGAGAAAGGAGAAAAGAAAGAATGTGCTCTATTTTGGAGTTAAGATAGTCGAAGAATTTTGGATAGTCTGTAGAGTTAGGAGATAAGTAGACAGAACAAATGAATTTAGTTGTAGAGTTGCAAGAAAGTTTAAGCCATAAAGTAGAGAATTCAGAAGACTCCAAATTAGAGACACGAGAACAGACAACATCATTGCGCACATATGCGCAACATCCGCCTTTGGCTGAAAATTGAGGATAGAGACAGTAGGAGGAAACAGAGTAGGGTTTGCTGTCAGAGCACTCAGACACCTGAGTTTCAGTTAAGAACAAGAGATGATGAGGTCTAGAAGAAGAGAGGTGGTGTTCGACAAAGTGGGAATTAGAAAAAAGACCGCGAATGTTGCAGAAATTAATGAAAAACGAAGACCGTGCACCAGGGCAAGTCGGCATAGAGGTCTTGGTGGCGCCAAACCCATCACCGGAGGCCACCAACTCCCAAGTGGTGATGGGGGAAGGAGTGGATGAGGGGCTTTGTTTGGAATCCGCCCCTCTTGGATTCTCCGAGGCAGATTTATGTTTCGCCATTTTGATTAATTTAATAGGTAATGTAAGTGTAAGCGTTTGTAAATTTGTAGGACACATGTGAAGAAGTAGGAAAGTTGTTGGAGCATAGGCACTCCAATAGTGAGTCAAGGGTACACTAGAGACCCTCTGAGAAGATGAAACGCGAAAAGGAACGAACCAAAGGGCAACGGAGGTGAAACGGAATGGTCTAGCCCATCCTATCACCCCGTGTGTTAAGCCCAGTGGGGGGTACTTGCATCGCTTCGGATGGCGCTACATCCTCCCCTATATATATATATATATATATATATATATATATATATATATATATATATATATATATATATATATATATATATATATATATATATATATATATATATATATATATATATATATATATATATATATATATATATATATATATATATATATATATATATATATATATATATATATATATATATATATATATATATATATAATAAATATTTTAAACGCTTGAAAAATTAATGCATGCTATTGAATTTAATAGTAGGTAGTCAGCTATGCTATTAGGTTTTGGTTGTAATGCATTTACAATATCAATGTCTTCATTTGGTCTAGATTGTCTGATTTAATGGACAGACACACAGCAAGATAACAAAATTGGATACAAAATTGTTTGTAGATCATTAGGAGCATCATAAGTTTTTAAATTCAATGAGTTTAATGTTTTATTATGTTAATTTAAATTTATAAACTTTTAAAAATTTTAGCATACGTACGGCAGTTATATAGAATGTGGAAAGATAATTGATATAAGTAACGTATGTTTAATTTCCAGGAAACAATTTTGATACTGTTATTCGCGTGATGTTAATGTCTTACACTGCAAAAAATGTCACTACAAAAGTCATAGGAAAGTGACAAAAATGTTACGCCGAAAGTCTCAACGCAAAAAAGGCATATTACATATAAGGAAATAGCTTTGATTAACGATTTTTTTTTTCTAATTGAAAACTAATTAAAAAATGTCGTTGATATTTTCATCCCTTTTTGTTGAGATATTTTTTGAAGTTAGCTTTTGTGATACTAAATTGTTTACGAAATTAGAAATTAAAAGGGTTTACCAGTCTTTTCCGAAAGTTTTTAATAAGTCTAAAGCCTCAGTAAACTTTTCACCGTAATGTGGAAGAGCAGAGGAACGAGAGTCAGATACGAAAGAAAAAAGATGAACAATAAAGTCCTGCTTAGCAAAGTCATGCAAATTATCTGAGTGTGTAAGAGGATTTTGAATGTATCTTGATTTTCCTGTTAAGGATAAAATAGAAAGCTTTGAACAATACGGAGTTTATAGTGATAAGGCGTTTTAGTAAAAGTGGAAAAAGAATGAAATGTACTCCTCCATGCAAGAAGAAAAAAAGTAAAGAGTAAAAGGAAGAGGAAGAGGTGGTTGTGGTATTTAAGTGCATTGAAGAAGAAAGAGGAAGAGAAAGAGGTGGTAGTGGTGGTTACTTGCATAGAAGAAGGAGGAGGAGGAGAAAGAGGAGGAGGTGGGGTTACTTGCATTGAAGAAGGAAGATGAAATGATAGTGGTGGTTACGTGCATTGAATTATTGTGTCAATGAGCAATTACCAACTTTAATGTTGAAGTCTTATTCATTAAAATGAAAAATTATTGAAACGACTCTTCGCCTTAATCATATATTCACTGCTCATTACTTTTATTGAATATAATTCAAAAGTCTTCAAGTATCAAAAGAAATAAATTACCTCACTTTAAAATCCCTAAAATGATTATTAAAACATCAAATAATTCTGTTTAATCGTACTTTTGTTTTTCTTTTCAACTTTTACAACGATCGCATCAATTTGATGCTTCGTTTCGAAACTCCGAAAGTTTCGAAAAACTTTTTAATTAAAAAAAATAGAGAAAAAAATCATTATACTTCAGTGAGTAGATATTAGAAAACTTTTAAAGCAGTTATTACCCCTTTAACACTTTGCTTTATACTTAATATTTATATGTTTGCATTTGTACGCGCGAGCACATACACAGTTTTATACGCCGAAGGAGAGGTGTACCCCCCCCCAAAAAAAAAAGTTTTTTTTTTTTACATAGTTATTAATTCTTCTTTTTCGAGAATTACTACCTGAAGCCCAACACTGCAAGTAGATCGCATTACCTAACTTAGAGTAACAAGTCCATCTCTGTATGTAAGGTCTATTATAAACTAGTTCCTATAGAAACTATATATATATATATATATATATATATATATATATATATATATATATATATATATATATATATATATATATATATATATATATATATATATATATATATATATATATATATATATATATATATATATATATATATATATATATACAAATTTTTAACCCAGACCTAGACCGATACCAATAATTTTAAACCACCCGATACCGAGTACCGATAAGATATCTCTAGAGTTTACTGATTTCGGTCCCAAATTTTTTTTAATGAACTCATGAAGGTTGAAACAAGATTGAAAGTACTAAATGATCATAAAATTTAGGTTTTCTGCTATCCGTAATAAATAGTTATTTTGAAGTCACATTACTAAACAAAACTAATGATAAGTGATATGGGGTTGGTCCAACCAAAACTTTGCAGTCGACTTACCCTAGTGCACGGTCTATTTTCTTTATTAATTTCTGCAACATTCACGGTCTTCAATTCAATTTCCACTTTGTTGAACACTACCTCTCTTTTCTAGACCTCACCTCTTTTTCTTGACCAAAACTCAGGCTCTTCATCGTTCTGATAGCAAGCCATTTTCTGTTTCCTCTTACTGTCTCTATCTTCAATTTTCAGTCAAAGGAGGTTGTTGTGCATATATGCGCAACGATTTTATTTGCTCTTGTGCTTCTAATCTGGGGTTTTCTGAATTTTCAACCTTGTGTCTTAAGCTCTCTTGCTATTCTACAACTAAATTCATTTTGTCTGTTTATTTTTCTTCTAATTCTGCTATTTTAAATCCTTTGACTACCTAAGCTCCAAAATAGAGCATATTTTCTCTTCCTCTCCTTTCTCAGAAATCATTATATTGGGTGATTTCAAAGTTCAATATTGCTAATTGCTTTCTTCTAGTTTTCATGATACAGCCAGTGAACGTACCTTCCAATTCTCCATCCAAAACGACCTTGAGCAGTTCGTGCATCTCCCTACTCTTATCCCTGATATTCTTGGAGATGAACCCAACATTCTAGACCTTTTTATAAACTTCTAATCCTTCTCCTTAAACTGTCAAACTATATCCTTATTTGTTTTTTTCCGATCAATTTCTTATCTCTGTGTCTTCTTCTATCTTTTCAAGTCTTCCCCAAGAAAGATCTCCGTCTATTGAGAGGAAACGTTTTGGACATTTGGGTGCTCAAGCTAGTCGGACTTACCTGCGAACTACTTTGATTTCCCGTGATATGATTGTTGCTTATGTGGGAAGGGTCCCTCGGAGTGTGCCGAGCGCATTACCGAAGTGATTCTCTGTAGCTTAGAGACTTACATTTTATAATTTTTCCCTTCTACTAAACCCTAAAACGTTGACTCAACTTTTTGTCCTCGTGTTATTCTTCGCAGAGATGCTGCCTTCAGGAATTACAGTCGTCTTCAAATTTCAGAGACTCATGCAATCGTGCAAAATCTGTTCTTCGTAACACCTAAAACAGTACAAAATGCTATAATTTTTCTGGCTCCTCTTCCTCAAGCTCTTTCTGGCCTTCTGCAAAAAATGCCAACTCAAACTTTGCTTCTTCCTCTTTCCCACCTCTAGTATCTCCTTTCCGCATAACTGCCGTTTCACTTTCTTCTGAAGCTGAACTCTTCATTCAAACTTTTACTTATGTAGCTAATTTTACTTTAGATGATTTCGGAACTATACTTCCTCATTCAACACCCCCCCCCAATCCAATCCCTCAACTCATTTATGCCTGAAATTGTAATTTCTTCTAAAGACGTCATTTCTGCCCTCTCTGAGCTTAACACTAAGAAGGCGAACGGTCCTGATAAAATTCCTCCTGTGGTTCTCAAAACTTGTGCTTTTTTTTAATTGCACCTTCCTTGGTAAATTATTTCGGTCTTTCTACTTCAATCTTCCCTTCTTGCTGGAAACGTGCTCTCATTCAGCCTGTGCCGAAAAAGAAAAACCCCTCTCAACCCTCCAACTACCGTCTCATTTCTTCAACCTCCGTTCTTTCTAAAGTTTCTTGTTAAGCTTTGGAAACATCTCAAATCTTCTAATCTTATCTCTGATCGCTAGTATGGCTTTCGTAAGAAACGCTCTACTGGTGATCTTCTTTCCCTTCTCTCTGACTCTTGGTCCTCTGTTCGGGATTTCGGTAAATCTTTTGCTGTCGCTCTAGACAGTCTTCGTTAGAGTGTTTCACAAAGCTTTGATATTTAAACTTCCCTCTTTCGGAATCTTTCCTGTCTGATTTCCTTTCGGTTGTTCTTTAGCAGCTTTTGTAGACGGCCACGGTCTGAAACAACTCTTTTTCAACTTTTCATTAAAGACTTTCTCTCAATTACTTTATGCTAATGTCTCCACCCTTCATTACTTTTTCAACTTGAAAGACGTCCTTCCCAACGGAAGTTAATTGACTCTAGAATATTGACCTTGGAGCAACTATCCTCTGATCTTTCTCGTTTTTCAAATTGGGGAGAGAATATATGGTCGTTTTCAATACTTCAAAAACTCAGTTCCTCCATTTCTCTACTCGACACCTCTTATTCAACTATGACATCTTCGAAAGCACAGCTCAAACTTAATGTTCTTGGTGTTTCTTTTTCTCTTGATCTTTCTTAGAAAGAACATATTACTTCTCTTTCTAAACAAACTTCCAAGAGGTTAGACGTTCTGAAGCTCCATCTTAATATTTCACACTATCCCCGTTACTTGCTCTTTATAGAGGTGTTGTTCGACCCTGTATAGAGTATGACACAAATCTGAGATGGTTCACTTATACACTCTCCTTGAAAATGTGGAGTCTAGGCGCTTTTCGTCTTATCAACTCTTCCGCCCTTAATAATGCTCTCAAGTCTCTGCCAGTCGAATTGTTGTGTCATTCTCTTTATACTCTCTCAATTACAACGTACACTTCTCTTCTGAATTCTATCGTCGTTTACCTTCACTGAGAAGGGCTCGAGCTAATCATCTTTCTGCATAGTCTCATACTTTCTCTGTCCAACTCTCTGACCCCAGACTTAACAGGTATGATCAACTTTAAATCTACTCAACTGGTAAAATCTGGAACACACTCTCTTTATCTGTTTTCCAAAATTCCTTTGACTTGCACACTTTCAAACGCTGTGTATCGAGACATGTCATCCTGTAACTTGACCAGCTTTCCGGTATTTCCCCAACTCTAATGGAAATTGGTAGGACTCTGGCCTTTGTCCATCAGGGGATATATATATATATATATTATATATAATATATATAATATAATATATATATATATATATATATATATATATATATATATATATATATATATATATATAATTATATATATATATATATATATAATGATGCAAAAAAAAAATTTTTTTAATCGTATTTTTTTTTTTTTTTTTTTTTTTTACAAATTTCTATTTATATTGTATTTTACATTATTTCCATTATTACTTAAGGTTCTCTTCTCTTCCTTCTCGTTTTAAATATACATACTTAAAGCTTAAATATTTTTATGTTGTCATATGCTCACTTCAATGTAAAAAAAATATAGCTTACTTTTAGAAAAAAAATTTACATTTTCTAAAAAACTTGTTTTTCAAATATAATATTTTTTTTCAAGACTTTATCAACTTTAAGATCTGTCCTCCACCAAGAGGGGCGCAGCCCCTCCCAGCGGGTCTCCCTTATATTTTACGTATATTCATATATATATAATTCATAATACAGGTAGGTAACTGAGGGACCCTCTTGATGGAATTTTCAGCCCCGCTCCTCCAACTTTGCAGTGGGATACCATTCACTGCCAGTCATGCATTTACAATGTTGCTGTTGATAACGGTAGAGTCATCTAAATCGTCGACATCATCTCTTGTCCAAACATCAACATTTTATTTTCTCAAAAGTAAAGAGGTTGAAAATTTTTATTCAAAACTCGTTCAAATCGTCGA
>SEYY01022713.1:20000-22500 GCA_009176605.1 Armadillidium nasatum | reverse complement strand
AATCTCTTGAAGAAGTTCGACGACACAGAGAAGTTTTTCCGATGCCTTCAAAAACAAATGTCTTTCGACTCGAAGCTTTATTTAAGTACGTTCTTTAATTAAAAGAATAGAGAACTCCTCAAAAAAAAAATAATAAAATAAAATAAAATAAAATAAAATAAAAAATTATTTCGAAGAAAACTTAGATCACTTCAAACCCAAAGATATTTAGCTCATTTACAACTATATATATATAATATATATATATATATATATATATATATATATATATATATATATATATATATATATATATATATATATATATATATATATATATATATATATATATATATATATATATATATATATATATATATATATATATATATATATTATATATATATATATATTATATATATATATATATATATATATATATATATATATATATATATATATATATATATATATATATATATATATATATATATATATATATATATATATATATATATATATATATATATATATATATATATATATATATATATATTATACAGATGTTTGTCCTTACTGGCTGAGTCGAGCATCTACTGGAAAGTTTGTCCTTTTCATAAAGAGGTTCGTGGCGAAACACTTGTCGCGTTCAGACGTGCTTCTCACGACAGGTAAGAGATTTGGCAACGTTGGAGGAAGTCGTAAATCTTTTTTTTACTAAAAAAAAATTTTATATTATTATTCTGAACTTAACTTAAATAATTTATTGTATTTTATAAAGTCGAAATATTTTTCGTAGAGCTTTGAAAATGATACAATATCCTAGTACATGCAAACACGCACACACACACACACACACATATACATATATATATATATATATATATATATATATATATATATATATATATATATATATATATATATATATATATATATATATATATATATATATATATATATATATATATATATATATATATATATATATATATATATACTCGTATATATGCACAATATACAGGTAGAGTACACATAGTTTAGCAAATAATTATAAAGATAAATTGCGAAAAAATCTTGTGTGAAAGTTTGCGATATTTAAAAATCAGAAAGAAAGATTATGAACCTTTGTTCAAATATACTCTTTGATATCTTGATAACAATGGTACTGATCTATAATATTTTGATGTGTTTAGCGCAATCGCGGCTTATTTAATTTTGGAGATTTCAAGGTCTTACAGAGAAACATAAATGACAAAATATAAAAAAACATTTAAATATTTAAATACTTATTTGGAAAGTAATAAATAAAAATGTGCATTCTTTGTTGAGAGAAGAGAGAATGAGTGCAATTAGAAAGAGATATAGCAAATTTGAGTGTAAAGTGAACTGCGTTACCAAATTTAAAATTAACATATTAAGACATACTGTTGGCTTATATAAGAAATTAACCCCTCTATTATTATTATTATTATTATTATTATTATTATTATTATTATTATTATTATTATTATTATTTATTATTAATACAATTTTAAATCATATTTTCATTTATGATGATGATTATTATTATTATTATTATTATTATTATTATTATTATTATTATTATTATTATTATTATTATTTTAGTTCATATTTTCATTATTATTATAATTATTATTATTATTACTATTATTTAAAATATGTTTATCTTCATTACCAATCGAGAAATTTAATTAATAATGTTATTATGCTGGGGGCTCAAATGAAATAACGCTGAGTCGCAATTATTAATTAATCCCTTCCATGTATTAAATTATATATATATATATATATATATATATATATATATATATATATATATATATATATATATATATATATATATATATATATATATATATATATATATATATATATATATATATATATATTTGGTATTTGATTGATGTATGTTACAGCATAAATAGTAATTTATACATACAGTATGTATATTTATTTTTAATTCTCTGAATAATATTTAAAATAATTGTAATAATAACTAATAGTAATAATAATAATAATAATAATAATAATAATAATAATAATAATAATAATAATAATAATAATAATACGAAATAATAAATTACAATATCTATACTATAAATAATAGTGCCGACTGACTGTCCTTGTTCAGTGGAGGTTTTAGATTCCTAATAAGTACAGAGATTCTAATCCCCTGAGATTTTTCCTCTGTTTTTTGAGAGTTTGAGAGAGAAGTTTTAAGTTATCGTACATAAAATTAGTATCGCATAAGGAAAAATGATTTCTAAAAATTCAAGCTTCGAAAGTTCTTCACCTGTACGAAAAATTAAAAGTAAGACTCTGTTCACCTGAAAATGGGAAAATTTTTATTTTTCTAATCTCGGAACTCTGACTTCTGGATTTTTGGTTTAAAAACATTTTTTAAATATTGACTGACTAGTTTGTAAAACACAAATCTCTTGCTATATATATATATATATATATATATATATATATATATATATATATATATATATAT
>SEYY01022713.1:2500-15000 GCA_009176605.1 Armadillidium nasatum | reverse complement strand
ACAGTCAATGTGAAAAGGAGTAATGATCCTTTCATTAATTAGCTTCTTTTTCTTCACATTTTCCTCTGCAACATTTTTTCCTTCTTGCTCTATATAGTGCTTTATTAATAACATAATTAGGATAATACAGCGATTTAAAAGTGCCTCTTATAAACGTTACTTCATCTTTAAGAGAGGAGGAGGAACAAATTTTTAATGCTCTAGTAAATTGTGAAAAGCATTGCTCAATTTTGCATGAAATGAGTGTGTAGAGTAACAGTGTATATATGAGTTTGAAGACATAGGTTTTCGGTACACAGAAAAAACAGGTCCAGTGTTTATTTTATATTGTAAAAATCAATGAGGATATCAAGAAAAGAGATTCTGTTATTTATCATTTTCTGTAGGGTAAATTTTATTGAAGGAACTTTACTATTAGGTTTTCCAGAAGTAATTTTGGATCCAAAGTGACAGGCAACATGGCAAAAGTATCGTCAACATATCTTCACCACTTTATGTTGTGAAGACGCATATCTGAAAATACAAATTTCACTTCAAAAAGTTCCATGAACAGATTATTGAAAATCGGGGAGAGGGGGGAACTTCATACTCAATCCAAACTTCTGTCTATAAAAATTATTTCCAAATTGAAAATATGAATGTTCCGTGCACAGTTTTACAAGTTTTTTTATATTTTCAAAAGAGACAGAGAAGAGATCAAATTCCTTATCGATTATATATTCCTCTGAAAAAATTTACAAATTTTTTCAGTCTTTGAGTCTTGAGAATAAGTGGGTTTTCTTCTCTTTCCTGTTCCTATTGCCTTGAATAAAGATCTCCGGGTGAGAGATCCAAAGCTTTGTGCTAGTTTTAATAGATTCTCTTGTTTTTTTTTACTATTTGTTACTTCGTTTTAATTTTTTTTTTTTATTGTTTTAAAAGTTTTGGTCATAGATTGATATTAGAGTAAATATTATTATGGTGTAAACAGTTCAATAGCCATTTAATTTTCGTATATGAAAGAGTAATATTATTTAAAAGAAAGACCGAAAAGGGTAGGAAAGGTGGGAAAATGTTTATGAAAGTGAGATGGAAAGAAGTTGATTTAAAAAGTAAAAAATAAACTTGGCAAAGTTGAGGAAAAACCTACCAAGAGACATTATCGCGGTTTGTGAAGAAGAATTAGAACTTTAAGTATAAAGGTAATTCTAGCAACCAAAATGAGCACAATTAAGATGAGTTGAAGAATGAAGTTTAGAATTCATCATCATAGGAAAGAAAGTTGGAAGAGGCAATGAGAAGATTATTAATGAAAAACAAGAAGGGAGCTGGAGACTAAACAGAAACTTGAGGAATGCCACAATTGAAAGAAAGAAATAAGATTTTGCTTAATTAATAACATCTGATTTGGAGTGATTTGATAGAAAGACGGATTTAAAAAGTAAGAAATGAAACTCAGAAAGCAACGATACATATTAGGCCTTGTCAAATGCTTTGGATATGTTCAGCGTCATCCCACATGACCCCATAGTTCCTAAAAAAGATATATTATACATCAGTAAGATAGGAAAACACATCCCCAATTTACTTAGAAAGTTGACCTCATTTTAGCGATCAGATCAGAAAGAATAAAATTTAACTCCGTATGGCCAGAGATATGTTATGAATAAATTGAATGACCTTATATAGCATACAGGTAATAACTCTGTCACTACAGCTAGTTAAATCATTAGACCATTCTTTGGAATAGGATGAACATTTGTGAGTTTCCAACAAAGAGGAAATAAATTAGTATTTTAGCAAAGAAAATTGTATTGAACAAGAGCTTGTCTTACACTTACTTAATGCACTGGAAGAAATGCTCTTCAGATTGCTCACCATCTTGTAGTTCACAGATAACCGTAGTATATTACTCAAATTACATCCAGTCTCAGAGAAAAAAAAGTTACAAGACTCTTGAAGGAAGAAGGAAGAGGAGATAAGTCGTCGGAATCGTTCAGTGTAGGATAAGGTTTAAAAGAATAAGGGCTAAGAGAAATTAAACCTCTTCAGTATAATAATTAGCTTAAAAACCATCAGTATATGAATGAAAGGAAAATATAAATAAGCTGTTTGAGGTGTTATGGTTAGAGCTCATAAATTTTTATTAGGAGAGTTAGAAAGACTAGCATACTTACCTCATCATTTAATATTCTTTTTACTATTCTTAGCTGAGAAAAAAATTAAGTAAAAAAAATATTCATTCAAATAAAAAAGAATATGAACACGAAATAAAATTGTGAGTAATAAGTGAACTAAATTGTACTTCGATTGTAATCGCATATTTCTGATGTCTCTCTCTATTATAATCGATTCCTCTGTCTTTTTTTTTCTTTTCCTACTTTTCAATCTTCTACTCTCGTCTCTTGTTGCTCTTCTCTTTCATTTAGCAATAAAGGAGCAAAACTCTTGCAGCTGTCATTCTTCAACAGCCACTTAAGCAATTATTGTCCATTCGTTTCCATTAAGGCATTTTGATGCCTTTCTTACGCGCGAATAGCAGAACGAGTTATCAAGGCCAATAATGCTCTTCTGTCCCGAAATAATACAATTTCCTTATATTTGGAAGGAGGATTATTATTATTTATTATTTTTATTATTACTATTATTATTATTATTATTATTAGCACCGTGTTTTCCGATGCAGGGAAATGACCTATGCTTCTGACTATTTGTTTTCATTATACAGCTATTACGTGAAAATATTAATAGATTTCCTATCTCAATGTAACATTACTTCGAGTGTACACTTTAAGAGAATAGAAGACTCTGGTGTCGATCACAGACTAAGTGTCGATGTAGTACAAATTTCGATAACATTAATTAGTAAGCAAATAGTAGAGGCTTATTTTTCACTTTAGTGTAACCTTCTTTTCAAAAGAATATCTCAAAATTTTTTGCTTCAGCGAATTTAATTTTTTTTTTTTTTTTTTTTTTTTTTTTTTTTTTTTTTTTTTTTTTTTTTTTTTAGATTTGGAAAATTAATATGCGAAAATATTAATTTATTTCGGCCTTCGAAATTGATTATTCATGAGCTTAGTTGTTTCTTTCTTCCTTTTAAATTTATCAAATTTCTCTGTAGATTCTCTTATCTTTTTTTCTCTTTCTTCATGTTACATTTACATTGTATTTTTCCTTCTAGTTTTTTAACCAGTAATAACAATAATAATAACAATAATAATAATAATAATAATAATAATAATAATAATAATAATAATAATAATAATAATAATAATAATAATAATTTAATAAATAAATATGGAAATAAGGTTTAAAAATAAATAAAATCTTTCCGATTTCTATTTTTCGAAAATTAGATATCAAAAAAATTAAATAAATAAATAAATAAATAAATTTCCTCTCATATCCTTGATAAATGAGTAATTGAATACGTTATTTAGAAATTTAAAGCAATTTTAAAGGCAGAAAAATAGAATTAAAAACCAAAGTTGTTGAAAATAGCGTGGCGTAAAGGTAGAGTGATTGACGTAGGTGTTTGAAGGCGCTGGTTCGATTCTAATGTAGACCCTAAGTAGGAACTATATAAAAACATTTATTTACAAAAAAAAATTGCCAGCTCTTAACGTGTAGATAGTTATTTCATATTAATTAGAATCTGTATGAATTTTTAATTAAACTTTTCATGTTATTTAATAAGAGAAACATTTTGTAAAATATTTCCGAAATGAAATGTTACAAAAATCCGATTTTTTAATTTTGTTTTTCTTTTATCAATAAAAAACTTCAAAAAATGAATCGTACTTTAATCAAAGTTGAAGATTTGAAGAGCGCTTCACCTTTTCAATTAAAAAAAAAAAAAAAAAAAATAGAAATGTGCTTGTAAGAAACTGAAGGAAAAATAAACCTATATAATATATATATATATATATATATATATATATATATATATATATATATATATATATATATATATATATATATATATATATATATATATATATATATATATATATATATATATACAGAGATGATTACATAAGAGGAATAAGAGAGAAATGGAGAGGATATTGAGGAGTGAGGTGGAGGATGTTGAAGAGGAATGGAATAAATTGAAGGTAGCTTTAGTGGAGGTTGCGAAAAGTGTGTGTGGGTGAAGAAAATAGGGAATGGAAGGTGGAAAGGGAGTGAATGGTGGAATGAAGATTTGGAGAATATGGTGAAAAGAAAGAAGGACGCCTTTAACAGGTATCTGGGTACAAAGGAGGCACTGGATTGGGAGGAGTATAGGGAGAGGTGTAGGGAGGTGAAAAGAGAGGTCAAGAGGGCAAAAAGAAGAGTAGAAGAGGAGTGGGCCAGAAAGTTAGCAGAAAATTTTAAGGAAAGGAATAAAATGTTTTGGAAAGAGGTAAATAGGGTGAGGAAAGGAGGGGAAGAGAGGGGAGAGGGAGTGAAAGGGGAAGATGGAGAAATATTACAGGGAGAGAAGGATGTTGGAGAAAGATGGAAAACGTATTTTAGTGAATTGTTGAACGAAGGGATAGAGATTAGTAATGGAGGGAGGGTAGAAAATGATGGAGAAGCAGTTATCGAGGAATCAGGAGATAAATATTAGTAAAGAGGAGGTGAAAGTAGCGGTGAGAAAGGTAAAGAAAGGAAAATCTGCAAGAATGGATGGTATATACGGAGAGATGATAAAAGAAGGACCTAGAGAGTTGATTTACTGGTTGGTGAGATTGTTTAATGTGTGTTGGAGAGAAGGGAGAGTGCCTCAGGAGTGGCAGGACTCCTGCATTGTACCTATATACAAAGGAAAAGGTGATAAGATGGTGTGTAAAAATTATAGGGGTATTAGTATGCTGAGCGTGATTGGAAAGATTTATGCGAAGGTGTTAGTGAGGAGAATGAAAGAATTGACAAGTGAGGGAATGGGTGAGGAACAAGGGGGTTTTAGGGAGGGTAGGGGGTGTGTGGACCAGGTATTCACACTGAGATTGATTACAGAGAAATTGCGTGAAAAAAATAAAATGGGGTATGTATGTTTTCTGGATTTAGAAAAAGCATATGATAGAGTATGCAGGAGAAAGTTATTCGAAATATTAATGGAAAGGGGGTTGAAAGGGAAATTACTGAAGGGGTGAAAGCTTTTTATGCAAATTGTAGGTCAAGAGTGAGGGTGAAGAGAGAACTTTCAGACTGGTTTAGCATAGGAGTGGGATTGAGACAGGGGTGTGTTATGTCGCCATGGCTATTTCAATCTATTGATGGATGGTGTAGTCAGGGAAATAGAGAGAGAAGAGAAGGGCATTAGGTTGAGTAACATGGAGGGTGAATGGGATGTGAATGTTTTACTTTTTGCAGATGATGCGGTGTTGGTGGCAGATTCTGAAGAAAAGTTGAGAACACTTGTGAGAGAGTTTGAGAGGAAATGTGTAAATATGAGATTGAAAGTCAATCCAGGGAAGAGTAAAGTTATGAGGATTGGAGGTGGGGATGAAGAGATGTGGAGGGAGGAATTGGGGGGGTGTAGAAGTGGGGGAAGGAAACTTGAGGAGGTGAATGAATTCAAATATCTGGGAATGTTGGTGGAAGGTAAGGGTGGGACGGAAAAAGAAATAAAGAATAGAGTGGTAGAGAGGAATGAAAGTGTTGGGGGGTCTAAGAAAGTATGGAAGAAAGGAAAAATTTCAAAAGAAATAAAGAGAAGAATGTTTGAATGTATGTGCTTACCTTCTGTAATGTATGGATGTGAAACATGGATGTTAAGTGCTAGAGCGAGAAAAAGTTTGAATGTCTTTGAGATGAAAGGTTTGAGAGCGATATGTAAATTAAGAAGGATGGATAAGATTAGAAATGACAGAATAAGAGAGATGTGTAAATGGAAGAGGGGTTTAATTGCTAGAGGAGGAGAGGAAAAGGTGCTAAAATGGGACATATGTGTAGAATGAATGAGGACAGAATGGTGGGCAAGGTACTTAGTAGATTCCGATGTGGAAGGGAAGGTAGGGGGAGGGGAAGTGGAGATGGATGGATGGAGTTAGAGAGATTTTGGGTGGAAGGAATTTGAGTTTAGAAGAGGGTAGAAGACTTGCGGAGGACAGAGTGAGATGGAGGGCGGTGGTGAAAGGGGTTGAAAGGTAAGAATGGGTATGTTTGTAAGGGAATTTATGGCGGGCACCACCCCACGAAAGTGGAAGGGTGATGGCGATATATATATATATATATATATATATATATATATATATATATATATATATATATATATATATATATATATATATATATATATATATATATATATATATATATATATATATATATATATATATATATATATATATATATATATATATGGAGGATCATATTGTTTCTTCCATTAAAAAAAAAGTTTTTTTTTATTATAAAATATATTTTTAAGTGTAAGTCAAGAGAATGGATCCGAAGGCGGCTTCAATCAATTTTAATAATTAAAATAATGGAGCCGAAACCAAAAATTGGAGCCTTGGAGTCGGAGCAGAAAAAATGTTTTGGGTGGAGCTGGGGTAGAAGTTGAAAATAATTTTTTCTAAGTAGTTAAAATTTTTCAAATTTCTAATTCTAGGTCAAAATAAACGATGTCGGAGCTTCCGTTAGATAAATTTTAAATGATAGAGTTGAGAAACATTTTGCCATATATATATATATATATATATATATATATATATATATATATATATATATATATATATATATATATATATATATATATATATATATATATATATATATATATATATATATATATAGTTTATGCTTATGAATCTTATGTATAATTCTGGCTCTTGTTGTTACCAACACAACAATATTTTTTTTTTTAATAAATGTTGCACTTTATATAATTTATCTATTAAGAGTTAAATTTTCAGAAACGTTTTGAAACTCACAAAAGATTGATTCACCTGTTTCAAAATAAGAAAAGTGGAAGATAAAAAAAAAAAAAAAAAAAAAAAAAAAAAAAAAAATCAAAAGATAGGAGGAAAAAATACTCGCAATCTTTTTCTGAACATTTTCAATTTTTTTCTCATTTCGACGACTCTGTTGGATTTGCTTTCAATTTCAAGAAAAATGGAAAGAAACTTTGAAGTTCATTCAGAATGTGTACTTTGAATCTTGGGTTTAAATTTGAGCTTTTTACTTTTAAATTAGTGAAAAATGGAAAAAAAAAAAATAATTGCAAGCAAATTACATAAATAGTCACTTAAATCACTGACAAAGACCCTTAATCTTTGGGAGAAAATTAAGAAAAAAAAAACTTATGGAAAGAATTTTCGTTTTTTTTTTTCAATATGTGATTCTACCAACAAGTTTTCATTCCAATATGTGATCTACTAATGATTTATGAAGAAAGAATCTCTCGATTTATATTCAGACTTTTTGAATGATATATTGACATGTCTATCAGTAATTTTATTTTAATTTTGTTTCTTGTTCTTCATGATCTAACCTTTTTCATTATTTTTTTTTTTATTTAGACTCTGATGAAAGAACCATCTTTTGCCAGGTTAGGCCTATTCTCTGGACATTACCGTACATTTACTCTTCAAGTCCAGGTTAGGTTGAGTCGAATTAGTTTGTTAGATCTAACAAACTAGTTTGACTAATAACTTATAGAAATGTTTTTTAAAAGATACAATTTGATACAAAAAGTAGCTTTAATTTAGAAAAAAACGAAATATTTTACAAAAAGTAGTATGATTTTTTCCAATAAAATTTCTTAAAATTCGCTTCGACGTGCTCTGTGTTTTTCTGAAAAAAAGGAAAAAAAAGATTTTAAATATCTTGTTCTTTATTAAATAATAATCAATAATTTTTTTCTAAATTTTGTTTCTTGTTTTTTGTTAAATAAACTTATGGAAGTTATTTTAATTTTTACGGAATGGAATGGTAGATGAATGTTCTAGATTGGTAGATCTCAGATTTTCGGTAGATCACATATTGGAAGAGCACCGAATTTTCTATATGCTTATAATAACTCAATGTATATAAATTTAGAATAATTTATAATATAGAGAAATTAAAAAAGAGTGAAGTAAACCTTCACGGTCGTATAATAAATAAATAAACTTAAAAAAGTAAATAATTTAATGTAATAAATTTTATTTTTCTATTTTTACACTATTCCCATGCAGAGTGAAAGCAGATTCGCTTATCATTTTATCCTCACACACTTTCATGTGAGCGTTTCTTTACTTTTAATGATGATAAATATTAAAATTTTATTGTTAATAATTGAAAATCATTGAAAGTTAGTCTGTGACTCTGAAAGTTAAAGCGAGTTTAACAATGAAAAGAAGAGTAATCCAATGAAATGGGTCCAGAAGAGTGAGGTCGCTTTTGTCTCAGGATTATCTTAATAAAAAATCGGCTCCAATGAAGGGGAACAAACGGGCTTGTCAAATTGAAATAAATGAGGCAACACGTAAACAAAGTATTGATTTAAAACTCTCTCTCTCTCTCTCTCTCTCTCTCTCTCTCTCTCTCTCTCTCTCTCTCTCTCTCTCTCTCTCTCTCTCTCTCTCTCTCTCCTCTCCTCTCTCTCTCCTCTCTCTCTCTCTCTCTCTCTCTCTCTCTCTCTCTCTCTCTCTCTCTCTCTCTCTCTCTCTCTCTCTCTCTCTCTCTCTCTCTCTCTCTCTCTCTCTCTCTCTCTCTCACTGATTCTTTTTTCTTTATTTATATTTTATCTTTTTATTCTAGCGTAGTTCAAAATAATGAAAATACATTGCTTGGTTTACTTCGAATTCTATTCAGATGGGACCCAAATCAAACTCTTCAAAACCTCTTGACATGGCAACAGAATTATTAAAGCATCTAAAAAAAAAAACATATTTCAATAACTTGTTTTTATTACGTAAAGTTTATTTATTTTTTATTGAAGTTTTAAGAAATCATTATTTTTATAATTATAAATCTGCTTTAATGAGATATCAGAGGAGGAAGGTCGAGGGCACCCATGATACCCACCAGAGGTGGAAAAAAAAAGAACTCCAAGATTGTATTGAATAGGTGTAATATCAAGGTAGTATGAAAATAAAAGAAGGGAGTGTGTTTCAGACTTTACCAATACGGTAGAGTACTTGGAATAATGAGCAAAGTGATTAAGTCTTAGGTCAGAGAGAGAAAAAATGCTCTCAAAAGAAAGAAGAAAGCAACTAAAACGTTCTGAACTCAATGTCAGTTGAAATAGTCATAGGTTAAAAGTGAGTAATGAATCAGTTTAACAGTTAAAAGAGAGTAAAGAAAATCAGTGAGGTTTAAGTGAGTATATGAGAGGAAAAACTTAAGACATCACAACTTTAAGGGTAACTTTTTTGTAAACAAGACAATTGAGGGTATGAAATGAACTTCATATAAGAAATGATTAATCTTCAAAACAAAGCAAGAAACTGGAAATATTGAAGAAGTCTTGAATAAACCTTATAGTATTTAGCCTCTTAGCAGTTTTTTTTCGTAAGAGGAAGGATGTAATCCTTCCTCGAAATATCATGAGTATTAGAAACAGAAAAAAATCTGCAAAACAAAGGAAGGTTTGAGTTGTGAGTCTTCGAAGATGTTGTAGTCGGAAAGAAGTACATCATGTAGATGAATTAAAGAATTAAATTTTTTGAGACGTTTAAAAGAGACTATCGAAAGCTTTTAGTATGTCCACCGAAACTGTAAAATATTTACAGAAATGTCGAAGTGCAAAGAAACAAAATTAAACAAGCATGGAAGAAGGTTATTAGCTGAGCGTTCCTTACTGAGCGCAATAGTGACGATATGAGATAAAAGTAGATTAATTAAGATGCTTCAAAATCTTTCACTAATGACTTGAAAGCTTTGGAAGTATCAAGTTTAGAGAAGTTAATGGGTGTGAAGTCCAAAAGACTCCGCTTATTTAGGTACTGCTTTGAATATTTGCAGTTTACTAGTAAGAGGAAACTGTAAAAGTTTATTTCCAGAGACAAAATTGTTTACGAAGAGAATGTTCAAGCTCGGAGAGTGAAGTTATTAAAACAACATGAGGGATACATCCAATATCAAGTCTATAGTAGAAATTGCAAAGTTAGACATGAACGAGTTGAAGAAGGATGAGAAGAAAGATCAACAAAGTGTTTACAAATTTTATAGAATGGATAGAAAGTGAAATGCTAAGAGAAATCTCTCCCGAGGAAGCGGCAATATTTCCAAATGACATTGAAGTGTGCAAAGTTGATCTGTTTTTTTTTCAGAGACGTAGGGAATTTCTGTAAATAATTTGAATTTTAACAGTTTGCATTACAAAGATTTATACTTGGTCTGAAAATGAAGTTTAACATTGTAATTCGAAAAATTTGAATTTAAGAAAAGGTCTAGCATTTTTTTATTTTTCTTATTTTCAAGACGATCAGGAATATGAATATAAACTACATATTTTTCAAGGTTTTTATGTTTAGACAATTGAGAGAAGAGTTCACTGGCTGTATCTTCAAACTATAAGAAATCTAATGATGGTGGTGAAAATTTAAATTCTCAGAATGATGATTTTAGAAAAAGGGAAAGACGAGAGAATGTGTTACAGTTTCGAGTTTAGATAGCTGAAGAATTTAAGATAGTCAGCGGTGTTAATTAAAAGATTAATAAGTAGCACTTATTAGAAAAGAGGTAAACTCAATTATGCCGAAGTCATAAAATAGAAATATTGGAGGACTTCAAAATCAAGTAGCACAATCGGCCTTATTTCTTTTGTTTTATAATACATTAAATTAAAATTTATTTTATTAATACAACACAAGACATGGCTCGATCAAATTGATATGATGACAAACTGCTTCAAATCACCGTGTCACATTAAACATTGATAATTGAGTATGTTTTTTTTACTAATAATCTTTCACGCGAAATAATGTCAAAATATCAAGTAGTCCTCTTAAATCATCCTATATATATATATATATATATATATATATATATATATATATATATATATATATATATATATATATATATATATATATATATATATATATATATATATATATATATATATATATATATATATACATACTACTCAGCAAAATTAACGTTCTACCTACAAAATCGGTGATTGGTGGGGCCGGCGGGCATGTAATCCGTTGTGTGTGTCAGTATTTACATACACATTGAAAGTTAGCAGCGCCACCCCTCACCAGGGACCACCGTAGAGCGATGTTGCGTTTTCTTCACCAACACCTGCATTCGCTGCAGGAGGATTGGGCAGATGCTCTCTTTACGAACGAGTAGCGCAACAAACTGTACAGCGCCGACAGACGTTCTAGAGTCTATCACCAACGTAATGAGCGATTCATGGCATGCACAATGTAACAGGTACCACCCTACGGTGGTGGGTCACTAATGGTGTGGGAAGGAATATCGTACACGGCGCATACACAGTTACACGTGTTTGATGGTGGGTCCCTAACAAGCCCACAATACATCACGGACATGCTAGACCTTTTGCATGCTGCACAGATGACATATTTGTCCTCATGCAGCACAACTGCTAGCAGCACACTGCAAGGTGTGTCGCAACTACCTCCAGATAGTCAGGATTCGAACGTTAGACTGGCCCTCGTGCAGTCCGGACCTCAGCCCCATTGAACATGTCTGAGACATACTATAAAGGCTACTATGACTGCTAGAGCATCCATCACAAAGACTTGCAGGCTTAAGGGATGAGCTGCCACAAGACGCCATACAGGATATCATCTCCAACATGCTTCGATAATGTCAATCTGTTTTCCGTGTCAGGGAAGGCCACAGAAGGTACTAAAGGGCATAGGACGCAAGCACAGAGGCACCCAGGACATTGCTAACACTTGGCAGTATTGCTGCCTCGACGTATGGGATGGTGTGCCATATTCATGTGGCTTTCATGACACGTTATAACATTCCCTCCTATATGTATTACAACCGTGTTCTTTATATTAATATATAGTAACCCTTAAGGTTATTTCAATATATATATATATATATATATATATATATATATATATATATATATATATATATATTATATATATATATATATATATATATATATATATATATATATATATATATATATATATATTATATATATATATATATATGGGTGTGAATAAGTGTTTTGTGTTGATGATATCGAGAATAAAACATCAGTTTACATGAAGAAAAATAAAATATTGAAATTTTAGCTGAAAATCTCGAGAAGAAGAGATTCGGAATCTCTGCCTGAGTTATACGTGCATTTTTTTTTTTTTTGTGAGATTTTTTTCCTGAAAATGGAAAGTTTACATATTTTTTTCTAAATTTTGTGTTTGTTTAAAATTTACCGAAAACAATTGTTTTCTTTAGCTGAATTACTAGGAACATTTTATGAATTAAAATTTCTTTTTAGCTTATTATTATTGCTTACTTCTAGTCGTTCTACAGTATTCGGTTTTTAATAAGAAATTGGAAACACCTTCATCGCTTTTACAACTGGAAGTCCCATCAGGGGGGGTATCAGT
>SEYY01022712.1:7500-24445 GCA_009176605.1 Armadillidium nasatum | reverse complement strand
TTTTTTTACTTTAAAACCCATAAATTATAAAGTCATAATTCATTAATTTTCCTTTTCAGATACTATTTATAGGACATTCGTGGATTTCATATTTGGAGGATAAGCTATGACAAGAAATAGGCATAACCCTAAGAACAATGAAATAAAATTTAAAAGAATACGTCTATCAAAATTCCGAAGATCTACCATCCGAATTAGAAAGAGAACTCAGGCCAGACACAACCTCATGTGATGGTTTTATCTATATTTCGTCTAGCATATTATCGACTTCGCTTTACTTGTCAAGTTAAACCTCATAAATACGCTAAAGAGTATTCAGTTACCTTTCCCGATACTAGTTTTCGAGCGGAACATGCTTTACCTACCTATTAACCAGATGTTATTTCAAATTAAGGAACATTTGCCCAAAAGCAAAATTATATATAATGATCCCAACGTTTCCAGATCTTGATTACTATAATGTTCACCGTAACTATTGACTTCGCTCCAACTGAAGTGAAAGATTGGTACCACTCTCTACCTCGATCTTCTCCTAGACACGTGAATGAAGATACAAGATTTGTTTACCAAGAATTGATGAAATTACACTCATCTACCATAAAATGGTCTGGGAAACGCACACTGGCTTTGTCAGAAGTATTATATCTTATGAAAAATTCTACCTAGACGTAATTATGAACAAGTTAATTAATCCCAATAACTGATGTTTATTCTTTGAGGACACACTGGTCCTCTTGTAGACAGGAATACACCCAACAAATGAATTTATGGAAGCATTTTGGAAATTACTTCATAATTATGCCATCTTCGAGGAAGATACTAAGGATTTACCAAATTACCCCTCTCAAATGACAATTATGACTAAACATGACGAGACCCTAAGACCTAAATTGATACCTCGAGAACGAGTTTCAGGAGAACATAAAAGAGACAGAGTTGACCAACGTTTTCGCTTTTCTTATATGGTTTCAAATTCACCTCCTTCTCTGTCAGAGGGTGAATTACCCAGTACCTCTTCTGGAATTTCTGGTTCCAATAGAAACTTTAGTGCACATCCCACTTGGACCTCCAAGAAACGTTGTTCCTCTCCTCCTTAACATATTAGCTCAAAGAGGCTACAGTCATCTATTGCCTTACCACGCCCAATACAACGAATGACTTTAGAACAAATTGACCTAGTTCAAGGTCAATTCAATGTTTTTGCGGCTTACATGATGGGTGTAACCCATCTCAATACACCTAAATTAGATCAGACAGAATTCGATGCTATGGTCAGATATTTTTCTAAAAATTTTTCCCTAGAATAGTTTACACTTCCACTTAGTTTCGTTTTTCATACTCTTCCCGTCAAAGTTTTGACGAGTGGAGGGGATATGTAGGAAAGTTCCTAGTTTAGTTATTTTTCCTGTTTTGTTTTTACATGTATGTACTTTGTATACTTACATATATGAGTATAGATGTTTTCATCAAAGGTATTTTTTTATTTCTTTACAGAACTTATATATTAATATGTTGATTATTGATATGAGTTTTTAAGTTTTTCAATAAGAGAACTCCAAAGTTAATTATTTTGTTTGTCAAAGACAAAGTTCATATTCTCTTATATCTAAAACCAAAGGATTACAAGGTAGGACCTAAATATATTAATATATTGTTTTTGAGAAATGTGTCCAAATTTGTTTTCCCTATATTGATGACAACCATTATTGTTTAAAGGAACGTCTGTGTGTCTGAATTCTGATACAACAAGTGTATCCATTAGAAAAGTAACCTCAACCTTGTGTGAGGTATGCCAGTCTTACTTTTAATTTTTACCTGCTAGCATAATCTTTCAAGACTAGAAATTGTCTATAAATATCAAATTTAGAATCATAATATTATAGAGTATAAATTTCTTTTAGGTTTCTGTTCTGGGGGCCTATATTCCACCATTTCTGTTCTGGGGGCCTATATTCACTATTTCTGTTCTGGGGCCCTATATTTACCATTTGTGTTGAGGGAGTCTAATATCCCAATTATCTATTGTGGAAGCCCCTTTATTAATTTCTGTTGTGGGACCCTTACTTGTTGAAAAGGTCCATTCATTGATCCCCTATTTTGACTACTCCAATTAAAGAAGCCCATTGTTCTTCTTTGAGTTCTACTTTTCTGGAGTGTGTGTGAAGATTTAGTTTGATTCAGACGCATAGACATTATACCTTTTGTGCATAGTAAAAATATATTTATACTTAAATATATATTTCATCAGAAGTACTTTCATCACAATTATGAAGGTTAGATCCCTTCCATAAATTATTCTTAAATAATAAAAAACTTTTCTTTTTATATTAATAGAAGGAATATTGAAAAGAATTAATTTTTTTATTTTAACACATATATATATATATTTATATATATATGTTTATTTTTTTTTTTTTTTATTTTTTTTTTTTTTTTTTTTTTTTTTTATTATTTTATTATTTTATATATATATATTCTTTTTATTCTATTATTCTAAAAATTTGGTTGGTTGAGATTAAAGAGAACTGGATTGCTTGCGCATTGGATGGATAGTGTGCTAGTCTGTGTATTATATTTTTTTTTGAATAAGCTTAACCAAGCAAATGGAATATAAATATTAAAATACTTATGATATTAAAGATTACACAGTGTGTACAAATAAATTAAGTGTATATTATTATTTTTTTTATTAAATACTATCAAAATTTCTTGTGCTTGTTTATTCTTTTCCCGCATGTGAGTGGAGGTTACTTGGGGAGACTCACCCTGTATAAAGGTAAATATTTTCTCTCTCTTGCTTTCACTTACATGTGTGGGCACGTTGCACAGTTACTAATTATTATTTTTATTTTTGCATGTGAATTGTGTCCTTGTGTGAGACTTTAAACACTTTCTTTCGACTTCTTCATTTCATTATCCACCCTAAAGCTTGTGCATTTTTTAAGTTAATCAGATAGCGAAGAATCACTCATTTTTTTTTCTAAACTGGATCGCTATTCTACATTAATTATTTGATATGCGGTGATGCTTTATTTATATTTTTTTTCTCCATCTTATTATTTATATTATTTATATTTTTGGTATTTGCAGATGTTGGAATTGTTGAGAAGTTATTGAAACATCGATTTGGTTTCTTTCCTGATTAAAGATTTACAGGTCTACATTTAATCTCTATAGATTCTCTATCCCCATCATATTCCTCAATAGCCCCCTTTATTTTGTAAAGAAGTATTACAATATATATATATATATAATATATATATATATATATATATATATATATATATATATATATATATATATATATATATATATATATATTATATATACCAAATTCATACACCAACCACGATTAATGTTCAGTTTGAAAAATAATTTTGTTCCATATCAGTATACCTTATGTTTAGTGTAATAATTTTAACAATTGTTTAAATATTTTGTATATTATTTCTAATTTATGAATAATGGATCAAGTCTTTAATCTGAAACGTCATATATTAATAATTATTTGTTTACTTATATTAAAGTTTAAATTCAACTTATGCTTCTTCCTACAATGTTAGCAATTTGTTTTATCATTAAAATAAGGTTCCCAAAGAACAAGTCATTAACTGCCATTGGGAGTGTGATGTCTTTCTTATTGGAAGAAGTAATGAAGGGTGGAGTCATTAGCATTGGAGTGGATATGTGATTAAGTAATTGAGGTCTTTAATGAAAACTAGAAAAAGAGTTGGAGTTTACAACAACTGTTATAGAATGACTGGAAAGAAAATCGGAGAATAAATTCTGAAAAAGAGGTTCAAATATTAAAAATTTTTGTAACACTATCAGTGGTACCCACCCCTATATCACCTATCAATAGTTTTGTTTAGCAATGTGTATGAACCGACCGAGGCCCCGGCCAAAAACCAGGGAAAACCGGGGTTAAAAAAAAAATTTTGAACTAAAAAAATCCATTTTTCAGACAAAATTTTTTTTTAAAAAAATACACTATGACATTTTCCTATTTTTGGTGTGTATGTACTTTATTCGATGACATTTGGTTGGTTTTGAGATATAGCCTTCAAAAAAGTCCATTTTTGGCCAAATTTCAAAAATTCTCAAAGTTTGAGAGGCTATATCTCGCTTCAAAACAAAGAGCATTTAAATATGCACTAAATAAATATTGTTGTCCTGCCCTCTTCTAAACAATATTCACAAAAAAAAAAAAATAGTAGGTAGCGTTTTTTATAAATAATTTTTCCCAGAAGGGTACGATTTTTGCAAATTTTTTTTCCAAAGTGCTTAATAACTTTTTTCTAGATGTGATTATAACCGGAACCCAGCCCAACCAAAAAATCAGGGAAAACCGGGGTTTGCCGGCCGGGGTTAAAATGGCAAATTATACTTAAATTTTTTTTTTTTTTTTTAAATTTTCAGCCGATTCTGCTGAAACTTTCAGTTATATAGATTTTTTACCGGTAAGAAAAGTCCATTTCTAGCGTTTTTCCGAGTCTATTACGGTTAAAAGTTTTTTTTTTTTTTTTTTGAAATTTTACCCTTTTTTTAATTGAATGGCGGTGCCAAACCACTTTTTAGAATGAGCTGAAAATTGGACTATTTATTCAAAATTAAATGGGATACAAAAGTCTCTAATAGACTTTTGTTCCCAGAGTTATAGGAAAAATGTTTATAAGCCAAAAACTGACCAACTAAAAAAAAAAAATTTTTTTTTAAACTAAAAAAATCCACCTTTTCAGACAAAATTTTTTTAAAAAAAAAAATACAACTATGACATTTCCTATTTTTGGTGTGTATAGAGGAGGGGTGGGATCTACAAATTCCTCTATGTACTTTATTCGATGACATTCGTTGGTTTTGAGATATAGCCTTCAAAAAGGTCCATTTTTGGCCAAATTTCAAAAATTCCCAAAGTTTGAGAGGCTATATCTCGCTTCAAAACAAAGAGCATTTAAATATGCACTAAATAAATATTGTTGCCCTGCCCTCTTCTAAACAATATTCACAAATAAAAAAAAAATAGTAGGTAGCGTTTTTTATAAATAATTTTTTCCTCCAGAAGGGTACGATTTTTGCAAAAAAAATTTCAAGTGCTTATATAACTTTTTTCTAGACGTGATATCAAAAACCTATTCCCACCAATGCAAGAAATTGGGGCAAAGGTATTCAGCTAAATTTTCAGCTCATGTGGACCAGTGGTTTGATCCAGTTATTCATTTTTTTTCAACTTTGGGTCCAAATAAGTTTCAAACCGTTATAGACTCAAAAAAATGCTCGAAATCAACTCAGAACTTCGTGAAAAAATTCACATACTTTGAAAATTTCAGCTCAATCAGTCAAATAATAAAAAAAAAATTTCAAACAAAATATAAGAAAATTAAGATTTTTTTTCTTTTCTGTTTCTTTTGAACGCTCCTTTTCTGCTAGTGAATGTTCATCTTTGTGTTTTGATTTTAGATACTCCAAAAAGATTTGGTTGAAATTTTTTTTACTTGTAGCACCCGGAGGTTCTCTTCTAATTTTCTGACTGCAGATGTTACATTTAGCTATTTCGAGCCTATCCTGAAACATTGTAAAGTATTCAAATACTGCAGAAGCTGATCTTTTAGCCATATTGACTGAAAGTATAAACAAATAATAATTTTTAAATAATGCAGCTAAATGATACAAGTTTGATACATGGCAATAAAATAACAATGATATGTATAAATACAGGTTAAATTGATAATTTTATATCTTACATTTTTTCAAACTTTACCTTAGGGTCTTACTTAAGTAAACCTGTTGAATCACTATTACAAATGAAGGTTACTCAAATGAAAGATTTAATTATGAAATGAATGGGGAGTGGCTTGAGACTGTGGAGCATGAAAAGGATTTAGGTGTGATTATTAGCAGTAATCTGAAGGTGGGTGATCAATGTTTGGAAGCAAAGAATAGAGCTAATAAGATGTTAGTATAATTAATCGCAATGTAGTTTACAAAGCAAAGAGGTTATAAGCAAGCTATATAATAGCTATGTTAGCCAGCATTAGAGTATTGTGCACAGTTTGGGCTCCTCATTTAAGAAGAGACATAGATATGCTGGAGAGAGCCAACGTAAGAGCAACAAGGATGATTTCTGGCTTTTAAAATAAGAGCTATGAAGAGAGGTTGAAAGAGTTAGGAATGTTCTCGGTTGATAAGGAGATTTCTCAAGGGTTATGATACAAGTTTACAAAATATTTGCATCTGGCAGTAATACAGAGATTGAAAAATACTTTATAGTGGACCGTGGAAGAGTAACTAGAGGACATGATAAGAAAATTAAAAAGAAGCCATGCCATCTCGATCTAAGAAAGTACTCTTTCAGTAATAGAGTTGTTAATTTTTGGAATGACTTGCCACAAGAGATTGTTGATTGTGATTCTCTTGTCAAATTTAAAAAGGGGCTAGATAGATATATGAAAAAATTTTTTATTATATAGAATAATTGACTAAGCCAAATTGGTGGGTAAATTTAATTTTTAGATCAACCTATGACCAAGCCTAATTGGCAGTTTATTTTTTTGTAGTGGTGATGGTTCATTGAATATTGCATGTAAAACTGGCTTTGGTGTTATTTTTTATCTTTGCATGAGTAAACTGATAACTAGGGATAGGACAGACCTAGTCTTTGTGCATGTATTAGTATTGATAGTTAATATTTGTTTGGACTGGGACAGTCTCGATAGCCCTTGTAGCTTCTAACCGTCTCTATTTTTCCTATGTTCCTATTATGAATTAAATTTTTTTTTTTTAATTTTTTACTTTTTTTAAACTTTAAAAAATTAAATTTTTTTTTTTTTTTTTTAAAAATGCAGCTTTGCTTTACAAATTTTAACCCGGCACCGGCCAAATTTACTAGACGTGATATCAAAAACCTATTCCCACCAATGCAAGAAATTGGGGCAAAGGTATTCAGCTAAATTTTCAGCTCATGTGGACCAGTGGTTTGATCCAGTTATTCATTTTTTTTCAACTTTGGGTCCAAATAAGTTTCAAACCGTTATAGACTCAAAAAAATGCTCGAAATCAACTCAGAACTTCGTGAAAAAATTCACATACTTTGAAAATTTCAGCTCAATCATTCAAATAATAAAAAAAAAATTTCAAACAAAATATAAGAAAATTAAGATTTTTTTTCTTTTCTGTTTCTTTTGACCGCTCCTTTTCTGCTAGTGAATGTTCATCTTTGTGTTTTGATTTTAGATACTCCAAAAAGATTTGGTTGAAATTTTTTTACTTGTAGCACCCGGAGTTCTCTTCTAATTTTCTGACTGCAGATGTTAACATTTAGCTATTTCGAGCCTATCCTGAAACATTGTAAAGTATTCAAATACTGCAGAAGCTGATCTTTTAGCCATATTGACTGAAAGTATAAAAAAATAATAATTTTTTAAATAATGCAGCTAAATGATACAAGTTTGATACATGGCAATAAAATAACAATGATATGTATAAATACAGGTTAAATTGATAATTTTATATCTTACATTTTTTCAAACTTTACCTTAGGGTCTTACTTAAGTAAACCTGTTGAATCACTATTATGAATTAGAATATTTTTTAATTTTTTGTAATTTTTAAAAAAAAAAAAAAAACTATTAAAAACTAATTTTGATTTTTTTTTTTTTTGAGAAAATGCATATAATCATTAATTTAAGTGAATGTTGGCTATTCTACTCCTTCCTTACAATTAAATAAACCTTATATCTAATTTTCTTAACCTTAAATTTCAGTGCTTTTGACCTCTTTACAAATTTTAGGAAACCCCGGCCAGAACCCCAGCCCCGACCAAATTTGGGTGACCCCGACCAAATTTGGGTGACCCCGGCCAAATTCCAACCCCGGTCGGTCCCTAGCAATGTGACTACAAAATAACTTCATATTATGGATAGCAGGAAAACAAATTTTATGATCCTTGAATATTTTCAATCTTGTTTCAACCTTTGTGAGTTCAGTAAAAAAATTGGTATCAGTATTGGTAAATTTAGAGGTATCAGTATTGGTAAATTTAGAGGTATCAGTATTGGATGGTATATTTAAAATTATTGGTATCAGTATCAGCTAAAATTTTGGTATCACTGCTAAATAATCCAGCTGAAATTTGCAATTATTATATTAGTTTCAGATAATTTATATATATATTATGTATATATATCATTATATATATATATATATATTATATATATATCATCGCATATATTATTTTATTTAGTAGTTTAAAAAATTGTACCTAATCTAAAAATATTATCATCATATTTTATATATATTAAGAGAAATCCAAAAGTCCCAGAAATAACCAATACATAAGCTCACACAAGATATAGAAATGAAGTGGAATGCTACATATATGTTACAAAGACTTAAATTCAAAAACATTTTTTCATAATATTTATTCCTCAAACTCTAACAGCAACCTAGAGCAATTGACTGTTAGTTAATTTAAGTTAATGAAAATTATTGTTCAAGTGTTATAAACATTTAGTAAAAACTAACAAAAAAAAAAAAGGAAAGTGGCAATAGTGAGAATTTGACCTATCATGAATGCACTGCAAAAACATTTATCAAAACCTTGGAAGGATAGTAGTATTAAAATAATGAAGGAAGAATTTTTAAGTTCATTAAAATAACATTTGTGTAATTAAAGAAAAGAAAAAAGCATACAAACAATTTTAAACCTCAAATATAAATTAGCTCCACTTGATACAAAAGAACATTATGAAAAAAAATTAATGCTCATGAGGGAATAAATTCAAAACTAAAACTAAAAGACAACAGCAAATTCGGTTCATATTCAGAAAGTCATTCAAATCGAGAATTTTGGGAATGCTTCAATGAAATGTTACACAGGTCATAATCATTAAAATGACCAAATGGAACAACTGTAGAGGGTTCAGATATTCTTAATAAGAAAAAACTTAAATAGAGGATAAGAAGCAAACAAAGAATAGAAGTAGCAGTTTAAATAGAAAAAAGCAAAAATTAATGATGATGTAAAGAATTACTTTCCCTTCCATTTATGAAAAAAATCGGCAAAAGACAATACACCAGTTGACCCCATTTATTGGTGGAAAGGGAATGTCTAAATATCAACAAAGTTCTCTTCCTGACCAAACAAAAAAATATTTGTCTGCTCTTTGTTCAAATCTTTTTAGAGAAAGAATGTTTAGCCAGGCAGAAAACATTTACACTCAGAAATCAAATTTCTCCCAAATTGGCTGATAAGCTACTTTTTCTTCATAATTTATAAATACTTCTTCATTGTAAGCACTAAATGACTGTAACAATGGAAGATACGCCATTGTTACGTTTTTGAACTTCGCACCCATTTCATAGTAATTTACGAATGAAAATTATAAAATTAATAATTCAACAGTTTTAAATGCAGTGCGAATATATTAAGATCAGTTCGTTTAATAATAGAGGATAAGAAGAACAAAAGTATTTCATAGTTAACTCACGCGACACGTAAATTATGATAGTATCTTAGTTAAAGAAGTGAGATACTTAAACGTTTCACCTTAATTAATTAGGAGTCATTTCACATGATCGTAATCTAAGAGAGAGAACCCATCAAAAGGGTTAAGATAATAAAGTATTAGGAGAAGTCAAATACCTCCTGAAGAATTATAAAGAGATAGGAGAAGTTAAATACCTCCTAAGAAAGATTAAGGGAGAAGTAGAATTCCTCCTAGAATAATAAATTGGAGAAGTAAAATTCCTCCGGAGAATAATAATTGGAGAAGTTGAATGCCTCCTGGGAAAAGTGATAGGAGAAGTAGAATACTTCCTGAAGAAATTGAATAAATTGGAGAAGTAGAAACCCTCCAAAGGAATATAATAAGAGAAGTTGAATTCCTCCTGAGTGAGAAAAGTAAATATATAAGAGAAGTAGGATTCCTCTTGAAACAAAGTATTTGGATAAGCGAAGCACGAGGCTTCTTTTAAGAAGATAAATATATTAAAGAGTTATTAATTCCTGTTGTTGAAGATATTTTCTTTAAATCGATTAAAAGGAATATTATTTTATTGAATATTTGTTAATTACCCCTAGACAGATTTAATAGATTTAACGAACTCCGGGCTCACAAGACAGACGTTAGTCCACCCCGGATTACGTCTTGTGACAATGACCAATAATATATATATATATATATATATATATATATATATATATATATATATATATATATATATATATATATATATATATATATATATATATATTAGTGGATGGCATCCGCATCCGCATGCGAGGATGCGGAGCATCCGCACAAAAATCAACATCCGCATCCGCACTTTCGGAAATTCAACATCCGCATCCATCCGCACTTTCAAAAATTCAACATCCGCATCCGCACTTCTCCAAAATTTGATATCCAGCATCCGCAAATTAGAAAATATGACATCCGGTCCATCACTAATATATATATATATATATATATATATATATATATATATATATATATATATATATATATATATATATATATATATATATATATATATATATATATATATATATATATATATGCGAATTGTAGATCAAGAGTGAGGGTGAAGAGAGAACTATCGGATTGGTTTAGCATAAGGAGTGGGATTGAGACAGGGGTTTGTAATAATTTCCATGTTATTTAATCTATTGATGAATGGTTTACTTAGAAAAATGGAGAGAGAAGGGAAGAGTATTACGTTGAGAAATATGGAGGGTGAATGTGAAGTGAATGTTTTACTTTTTGCAGATGATGCGGCATGTGTTGGTGGCAGAATCTGGAGAAAAGATGAGAATACTTGTGAGAGAGTTTGAAGGGAAATGTGCAAACACGAGATTGAAATTCAATCCAGCGAAGAATAAAGTTATGAGGATTGGAGGTGGGGATGAGGAAATGTGGAGGGAGGAATTGGTTTGTAGAAGTGTGAGAATGGAAACTTGAGGAGGTGAATGAATTCAAATATCTAGTAATGTTGGGTGGAAAGTAAGGGTTGGACGAAAAAAGGAATAAAGAACAGAGTGGTAGAAGGAATGAAAGTATTGGGGGGGCCTAAGAAAAGTATGGAAGAAAGGAAAAATTTCGAAAGAAATAAAGATAAGAATGTTTGAATGTATGTGTTCACCTTCTGTATTGTATGTGTGTGAAACATACACGATAAGTGCTCGGTCGAGAAAAAGTTTCAATGTCTTTGAGATGAAAGATTTGAGAGCGATATATAAATTGAGAAGGATTGATAGGATAAGAAATGAAAGAATAAGGGAGATGTGTAAATGGAAGAAGTGTGTAATTGATAGAGAGGAGGATGTGCTAAAATGGTTTGGACATATGTGAAGAATGAAAGAGAACAGAATGGTTGGCAAGGTACGTAGATCCGATGTAGATAGGGGAAGGGTAGGGGGAGGGGAAGGCCGAAGTGGAGATGGATGGATGGAGTGAGAGTGATTTTGATGGAAGGAATTTGAGTTTAGACGAGGGTAGAAGATTTGTGGAGACAGAAATGGAGGGAGGTGGTGAAAGCGTTGAAAGGTAAGAATAGTCATGTTTGTAAGGGAATTGTGGCGGGCACCACCTCACGAAAGTGGGGAAGGTGATAGTGAATATAATATATTATATATATATATATATATATATATATATATATATATATATATATATATATATATATATATATATATATATATATATATATATATATATAATATATACATCCGCATCCGCATCCGCATCCTCATCAAAATTAACATCCGCATCCCATCCTCATCAAAATTAACATCCGCATCCTAACTTTTCAAAAATTCAAAATCCGCATCCTCATCCGCACTTTCGAAAATTTAGCATCCGCATCCACACTTCTCCAAAATTCAACATCCGCATCCGCAATTTGGAAAATATGACATCCGATCCATCACTAATATATATATATATATATAGGGACCAACCAGGGCTGGAATTTTGCTGGGGCCAGGGTTGCCTAAAATTTGGAAAGAGGTCAAAAGCAATGAAATTTTAGGTTAAGAAAATTAGAAATATATTTAATTGAGGTTTATTTAATTATAAAGGAGTAGAGTAGAAAACATTCACTTAATGATTATATGCATTTTCTTCAAAAAATATTCAGAAAATTACAGATTTTGTACAATTTAAAAAAAGGAAAAAAAATTTTTTTTTAAAAGTTGAAAAAATGAATAGTGGAGTCAAACCACTGGTCCACATGAGCTGAAAATTTAACTGAATAATCTTAGCCCCAATTTCATGCATTGGTAGGGACAGATTTTTGATATCACGTCTAGAAAAAAAGTTATAAGCACTTGAAAATTTTTTTGCAAAAATCATACCCTTCCAGAGAAAAATAATTTAAAAAAAAAAAAAAGCTTACTAATTTTTTTATTTTTGGATATTGTTTAGAGGAGGGACAAAGCTACAACTTTTATTTTGTGCATTATTAAATGCTATTTGTTTGAAATTTGGAAATTTTTGAAATTTGGTAAAAATGAACCTATTGGAGAGGTTATATCTAATGAATCGCATTGAATAAAGTATAGAGAAGAATTTGTAGCCCCATTCCTACTCTATGCACCAACCAATAATATGGAATGTTATTGTTGTAGTTTTTTTTCTTTCAATTTTTTGTCTGAAAAGGTGGATTTTTTCCACAAAAAAAAAAAAAAAAAAAAAATTCTGATAGTTTGTCAGTTTTGGGCTTATAACATTTTTCCTATAACTCTGGGAACAAAACTCTGTTAGAAGATTTTGTAGTCCTTAGAATTCTGAATATATAGTCTAAATATCAGGACATTTCAAAACGTGGTTTGAGCCCACAATTCATTTGAAAAAGGGTAAAAATTTAAAAAAAAAAATTCTTTTAAACAGCTATACTCAGAAAAAAGCTTGAAATGGACTTTTTCACCAGGAAAAAAGCTATAATATACACTGAAAATTTAAAAAAAAAATTTGAAATTGGAGTGTCCCCTTAAGTATAATTTGATATTTTAACCCCAGAAGGCAAACCCTGGATTTCCCTGATTTTCAGCCAGGGCCCCAGTCAGTTATATATATATATATATATATATATATATATATATATATATATATATATATATATATATATATATATATATATATATATATATATATATATATATATATATATATATATATATATATTACATAAAGTAAACATCAAAAGCAACTACTATAGCTAGATCAGTAATTAAAATGGTAGGTTGCTATGTTTAAAAAATCAGTTGCCTTTCATAATTTACAGAAAAGCAGCTATCTTTCAAAATTCTGATAGATCAGTTACCTTCGGAATTACGTAAAGGAAACCTTTATCTAAATGAAAACTTTGTGAATGGACTTAACTTCATTTTGCTATTTTTTGAGTTAAGAATTTTGTGATATTGACTTTTGAATAAATAAAATCCTCCTTTTGAGGTATTGTTAGTATTTTCTTAAATCTCTATTGAGAAATTATACAACAAATTTAATTTAAACTATAAAGTTTGTTTGTGTCTAATTTTAATACAGCTTATTTATTTTTTTACTGGGTAAGCATCAAATTTTTGTGTACCTAACTTTTCCTTTTAAAATCTTTTTTTAGAAATACTGTGTTTGTATTTTAAAGAAAATTGTTGAGGCACAGAGGAATTCCATTGTTTATATCGACTGACATGTGCGCAGAATACTAGTTTTTTTTTAAAAAAATCAAAAAAATCAAAAAATCAATGATTTTTTTTATTTTTTTGATTCTTTTGATTTTTTTGATTTTTTTAAAAAATAATAAAACTTTTTTTATTTGTTTTATTTTGTCATATTTTTTGATACATAATGATATAACAGATATATTAGTTCCTTCTTACTGTGTTAAAAAACTTTAAAGTAGTTTATATATTAGAAATATAACTTCCTTAATATTTGGTTCAAGATTTCATATAGGGTAATACAAGAATCTGATCTTCATTAATATAATTTATCCAATATAGAACTGTTAGAGTTTAGAATTCCTAATATATATTCAATCAAATCTTCAACAAAATTTTATTGAGCTTTATTCTAATGCAATTTGAGGTTATAGACAAAAGAGAAAACAGAAAAGACAATTCCTTTTAATTTTCAACCATTTAAATTTTTATACAACATTATAAGAAAACAAAATTCCTCTATATAAATTATAAAAGAAGAAAATTTAAGCACTTTTGATGCATAATCATTAATCCATAAATTAAATACATAACTTGCAATAATATATATATATATATATATATATATATATATATATTATATATATATATATATATATATATATATATATATATATATATATATATATATATATATATATATATATATATATATATATATATATTTTGCAAGTTATGTATTTAATTTATGGATTAATGATTATGCATCAAAAGTGCTTAAATTTTCTTTCTTTTATAATTTATATAGTTGTTTTCTTATAATGTTGTATAAAAATTTAAGTGGTTGAAAATTAAAAGGAATTGTCTTTTCTGTTTTCTCTTTTGTCTATAACCTCAAATTGCATTAGATTAAAGCTCAATAAAATTTTGTTGAAGATTTGATTGAATATATATTAGGAATTCTAAACTCTAACAGTTCTATATTGGATAAATTATATTAATGAAGATCAGATTCTTGTATTACCCTATATGAAATCTTGAACCAAATATTAAGGAAGTTATATTTCTAATATATAAACTACTTTAAAGTTTTTTAACACAGTAAGAAGGAACTAATATATCTGTTATATCATTATGAATAAAAAAATGACAAAATAAAACAAATAAAAAAAAAAGTTATTATTTTTTTAAAAAATCAAAACAATCAAAAAAATCATGATTTTTTCATAAAAAAATCAATTGATTTAATCAACTGATTAAATCAATTTGATTTAATCAATGCCAACCCTGGTCTATTCTCATTATTTTCTATTCTTAAGATCTTTTATTTGTATCTCTTTTACAGAGATGCTCCTTCGCAACAAGAATTAATTAATCTTTAAGCACAAAATGGGATACCAACCTAGATTCATGGTATGACCTTCAAAAATTCTTATGATAATTGTGCAAAATTAAACAAACTTTTTTAAATTAAGTCTTCAATTAATTCCTAAAATATTTTGACAATTTTTACACAATGTGTGCGTGTGCGTGTGCGTGTGTGTGTGTGTGTGTGTGTGTGAATGGATTTTCACATCCTCCACCATTTTTAATGTTATAGGTTTCATTTTACATTCTAACACAGTTTTTCAAATAATTAAAAGTTATAAAAGAGTAATTTTAGTTTCTTGATGTTTTTCTAGTCCCAAAGAAAATAAATTTAAAGACCATTTTTTTCAGAAAATAGTTATACATACATTTTTATTATTATTTTGCCTCCTTTCATATTTGTGCATCTGATAGTAAATTCTGTATCATCCACCCATACACAAATATTTATATTTGTGGATGCGATAAGTTGTGTATAATCAAACAATACCCAAATCTTTATATTTGCTTATAAGAATAATCTGTTTTTGTATTTATTTGAATCATACAAATATATATATATTTTTGTATTGGGATAAGTATTCAAGTTCCACGGTATGCAACCTTGTTCACATTTTGTATAGTATCAAATATTCATATAACTATTCATTCATTGACAAGCTTTTTCATAATACACTGTGAGGTTCTGCTTCTGGTGCATGCGCTGAAACGTGTGCAAATTTGTATGCATGTTAGGGTATGCAGTTGGATGAAGTGCTGAAGAATTTGTACATATCATTAATCATTTATATTCATTCAGGATGCATTCTCATTTCATAGCTTGGATTTTAAGTTTCCCTGTAGTCTGTCCTTAATCCATAATTATTATTAATTGTCACAAAAGCTTTTATAAATCATCAATTGTTGTCTGGTAACTCTTCATAAGATACAACCAAACCACATTGAGGGTGTGGAAGCTTTGTACAGGAAGATCCTCAAGTAGGAACTGAGTTTCTGCATTCTTATATTGAAGTGGTAGAGTGATTGCAGATCACCTTAACTATATATATATATATATATATATATATATATATATATATATATATATATATATATATATATATATATATATATATATATATATATATATATATATATATATATACCGTCTACAGGGGGAAAATGGGTCACCTGTGGGAAAATGGGTCAAAATCACCTTTTTTTTTTTTTACATTTTTTTGGGCTTATTTAATCATTTATTTTATTTTTTAGTACTTATATTATGGTACTATAACATGTAATGTAGTTGAAGGTGAAAATTAGTGAAAAACCTTATCCTATAATTTAAAAAAAAATTTTATATTTCAGAAAATTTTGTAAAAATTTGAGGCCATTTTTTTTTAAAAACATTAAGATTTTGGCGAGAGAAAATCGTAATACTTAGGAATATTTAGGCAAGAACATCCATTAATAACATCCCTAAGGTAAGCTATACTTAAATATAATTCAAATTCAGTGCGTAGTTTTAAGGAAAAACATTGATTTTTACTCTGGGGTAAAATGGGTCATTCAATTTTTGAAATAATAATACAGTTTTAGTAATGATTTTTTTTTATTCTTCAACTTACAGATGCCACGTCACTATGAAAAGAAAGAGGGGACAAGAATAATTATGTATAGGCAGGATGATATTGCCAGAGCCATGATTGATGTTAAAGATGTAGATCCTTGTAGATGTAGATGTAGATGTTCAAGATGTAGATGTAGATTGATGTAGATCCTGGAAAAAGTGTGTCCTTGAAAGACCTGCAAGATGCCTCTACATTAGGTACCAACCAGAGAGATACACCTCAAGAGGAGATTCAAGATCTGCCTAAACTTCCTGACTTAGAAGAAAGTTTTGATGAAACATCATCAGAATTTAATATTGGTGACTGTTTT
>SEYY01022712.1:0-2500 GCA_009176605.1 Armadillidium nasatum | reverse complement strand
ATTGTCCGTAAACAAGCAAATCATAAGTACTAGAAAAAGTATTTAATTTAAAAAAGTTTGTGGTAACTTACAAATTGCCCAATATTTAGGTACTTGAGAAATATATTCTGGGGAGTTATTTTAACATCACACAGGTCTGTGATCGGAACACCCAGAATATGTGCAATAAGAGTAATGTTGAATTTAAATGCTCACGGACCTCTACACACATATGGTAGGGATGTTAAAATATCTCAAGTATATGAAAGTCAGTTAGAGGTATAAAAGACATCAACAGATGTTGTCCCACAAGTGACTGATGTCTCAGCAGACACCTGATTGGATGAAGATATGCAAATTAAAGTCAACCATTACATAGCATGCATGTATAATCATAATTTATGGATAGGATTGGTTGTAGATGCTGATGAATATTTTGAAGATTATTTAATCAATTTTTATATCCTCAGGGCATTTCAAAAGAGTATTCTTTTCCTTCAAAAGAAGATAAATGTAAAGTAAATGTAAAGTCTATTAGAGGCTTTTGTAGCCCATATAATTTTGAATAAATAGTCCAACTTTCAGCTCATTCTAAAAAGTGGCTTGGCACCGCCATTCTATTGAAAAGGGTAAAATTTCAACAAAAAAAAAAAACTTTTAACCGTAATAGACTCGGAAAAACGCTAGAAATGGACTTTTCTTACCGGTAAAAAATCTATATACACTGAAAGTTTCAGCAGTATCGGCAGAAAATTTTTAAAAAAAAATTTTTTTTTGTATAATTTGCCATTTTAACCCCGGCCGGCAACCCCGGTTTTCCCTGATTTTTGGCCGGGGCCGGGGTCAGTAAAAATGGCCGGGATTGGCCGGGGCCCCGGTCGGTTCATAAGATAATACAAACGCATTATTTGAAAACAAAAAAATAATTTCACTGAAAGTCAATTATTTTATTTCATATTTTTATTCTTCATATCTGTATTATATGATAAAGGAAAAAACAATTTTATTAAAAAAAAATTCATCATTGTCACACATCATTTGTAAAGAAATCGAAAACTGGTGAAAAATGCATAATTTCTTAAAATAATTTGCTGTTTTAATCCAATGGATTTTAATCATTTTATTTATCTAAAATATGTTAATCTTTCATAATCTGAAATTAAAAAAAAATAATAATTTCAATTGGCTTGTGGGTCAAAGGTCAAGGTCATTTCCAGGTCACTTATCATTAATTAATTTTGATAAAATAAAAAAAAAATGGCCATATTTGCATGATATAGCCCTTTCCCTTTCCAATGATATATAATATGTCCATATTGCACAAAATTTTTACCACATTATAGTTAATTTATCAAAGTGGGTGTGACCTTCATGACCTCAACCTCATATCTCAAGAAATACTTTCCGGATTGAACTAAAACTTGGATAATCAATTTCTCTAGGCAAAATAACCCCATATACCAAATTTCATAACAATTGAAGAGGGTCAAGTATATCACTGGACTGCCTGTGCTGGAACTACTAATATATACCTATATATATATATATATATATATATATATATATATATATATATATATATATATATATATATATATATATATATATATATATATATATATATATATATATATATAAGCATTACATTGATGTATAAGTTACCAATATTTTTCTTTTATTTACACACTGAAAGAGAGCCTTTGCTAGGTTAACTAGTTAGATTTAACAAATTTTAAGATATAACAAACTAGTTCTACTTTACCTTGACTTAAAGGGTAAAAAGTATGCCTACAGCCAGCAAAGAGGGAACATAGGAACATTTTCCTATGTTCCCTCTTTGCTGGCTGTAGGCATACTTTTTACCCTTTAAGTCAAGGTAAAGTAGAACTAGTTTGTTAGATCTTAAAATTTGTTAAATCTAACTAGTTCGACTTAACCTAACCTTAACTTACAGGGTAAAAAGTAGGACTATGGTCAGCAATGAGGTCTAATCTAGCAAATGCTTGATGGGTAAAAATTATACTAACAGCCAGCAAAGAAGTCTAACCTAGCAAATGCTGGCTCTTTCATTATATATATATATATATATATATATATATATATATATATATATATATATATATATATATATATATATATATATATATATATATATTAAAATTTTTAAAGAATTTCAACATCTATTTTCATTTTTTAAAACAAAATATCAGCAATGTCAGAAAATAGCTAAGCACTAAAAAAAAAATTAATGCCAACATTCGAAAGTTGATAAATACTAAACTGAATACATTAATGACAGATAGTAGTTTCCGTATTCAGCGCATTAATATTTTTGTTATAAATTATTTTTTTCTTTTTTTAATGTACTTTTTTACTTTTCCGTGAAGAAGTAGTGTGTGTAAAATGCATTTCAACATAGGAACATAGGAAAATAGAGACAGTTAGAAGTCAAAATTGCCTATCGAGACTGTCCCAGTCCAAACTAATAATAATAATAACAATAATAATAACAATACTAATA
>SEYY01022711.1:130000-132500 GCA_009176605.1 Armadillidium nasatum | reverse complement strand
TATATATATATATATATATATATATATATATATATATATATATATATATATATATATATATATATATATATATATATATATATATATATATATATATATATATATATATATATATATATATATATATATATATATATATATATATATATATATATATATATATATATATATATATATATATATATATATATATATATATATATATATATATATATATATATATATATATATATATATGGTTGAGAGTGTGTGTGTGTGTGTGTTCGATGGATTTGCATCGAACCATGGAAAGTCAAGATGTAAAAAGTAAGGCAATCCAGATGCCGTGCCTTTGGATTTAGATTGGGAGAAATTACATCCGTTTATTTCTTTCTTTTTTTCGGACTAGAGAACGTTCTCAGATTCAGTTGGTCAATAGAAGTCGTGGGGTGAGGACGCTAAAATTTTTTTCTCTTTACCAAATGAACCGAAAAATTCAACAAATTTGAAGAAAGACGCTTTTGTAATAGATAATACTGAAAAATATAGTTCAAATCGTTTCTATTTAACTTATATATTAAAGTAAGTAATAATTGAAATTTAAATTTATATTTTAAATTTTGTTATTTAGTATTTCTAATTCCTATTTTTTTTAAAAGATATTGTTTAGGGCCAATATTTTTTGGGTTTGACATGCCAGCCACGCCTCTTACCAATGGCATTTAAATTTTTAAAATGTAAGATATTTCACACACAAGGATATATACTATATATATAATATATATATATATATATATATATATATATATATATATATATATATATATATATATATATATATATATATATATATATATATATATATATATAATATATATTTATCTATCTATCTATTTATCTATCATATTTTTCCTCCTTCTCTCCTATTTCTTTAATTTTTAATTACTTTTTCAAATAACTATTGAAATTAAAAGATATTCTAAGGAATCCCCCAATCATCAACGGTTCTTTTCCCTTGCAATATCAACAGCATTGTTGATTTAAAAGTATTTCTTCTAATTAGAGACGGTGATAAATTTTCACTGCAAATTTGTTCCGCCGTTCCAATTTTATTTTTTTTTGGGGGGGACGGGGGGTGAAAGAAAAGGATTTAAAAATTGAGATTGATTGGGAGACGAAGGGGTAGGGGAGGAGGAAGGGAGGGGAAAACTGGGAGAAGATGAGGAAAGTTCTGAAACGATATCAGGAAGAGATACACACAACTACCTTGATAGGTCTCACACACAGATATTGTTTTATATATTTATTATTTTTAAAATTTTGTGATAAAATGTATGGATATGTATATTTCTGTTAACATGATCAAAATCAGAAGCTCTCTAATGTGACCTAACCTAACCTAAACTAAACCTAGCCTAATCTAAACTAAACCTAGACTAACCTAAACTAAACTTACCCTAACCTAGACTAAACTAAACCTAATCTAACCTAGATTAAACTAAACCTAATCTAACCTGAAATTTGATATATATATATATATATATATATATATATATATATATATATATATATATATATATATATATATATATATATATATACTGCATTTATGATAAATATTACGCTAATTATAGTAACAGTAAATAATCAAACTGAAATAAATAATAAGTCGGATAACAAACATTTACTCTCAATACAGATTTAAAGACACTTTTTATAATTTATTTGGTCCTGTAATAGTTTAAAATTACAAAAAAGAAACTTAAATTATAATTATTTTTTTTTTTTTATTGGCATGACTTTGAATGTATGCGCACATGTATACATGTACGCATGTGTGTGTAAGTGTGTGTAAAAATCCTACGCTTGGGTATTTTTACATTTTATTTTAGTTTTTATGAAGTATTTTTTTTAAATAATCAAATTACTATTAATATTATCATTATTATTATTATTATTATTATTATTATTATTATTATTATTATTATTATCATATCATTATTATTATTATTATTATTATTATTATTATTATTATTATTATTATTATTATTATTATTATTATTATTATTAGTAGTTGTATACTAGTAGAAATAGATATTTTCTTCCATATTCTTGCTTTTCACAAATAAATAAATAAATAAAAAAATATTCTATATATATTATATATATATATATATATATATATATATATATATATATATATATATATATATATATATATATATATATATATATATATATATATATATATATATATATATATATATATATATATATATATATATATATATATATATATATATATATATATATATATATATATATATATATATATATATATATATATATATATAATATATATATATATATATATATATATATATATATTATATATATATATATATATATATATATATATATATGAGAAAACTGGCTTCCGATCAGGTCCAGTCCCCAGGTCATCCCCGTTCATACTGAGAGAATACAATCAAATTCTATAAAATATTTGCTCAAAACGGCT
>SEYY01022711.1:120000-122500 GCA_009176605.1 Armadillidium nasatum | reverse complement strand
TCCTTCCAAGTGTATGGGTTCGTGTGCGTGTGTGTGTGTGTGCGTATGTATTTTTTGGTTCAAAGTTTACAATAGGAAGAGATTCCTTCAAAATTTTTTCATTGTCAAAAAAAAAAATTAAATAAATAAATAAAATAAAAAAATGAAGAAAAAAAAAAAAAAAAAAAGGCTTTGAAAATACAAATATTATTCTACTACTACTGCTACTATTAACAACTAATAATAATAATAATAATAATAATAATAATAATAATAATAATAATAATAATAATAATAATAATAATAATAATAATAATAATAATAATAATAATAATAATAATAATAATAATAATAAAATATAATAAACCCACGCCTGGTAACAAGTAATGCTTCATACATAAAAGTAAAAATTAAAACAAAAAAAACTTTAAAAAAAAAAAAATTCGTAAAACTTTTTTTTTTCTATTTGTTTATTTATTGTTAATTTCATTTTACAATCTCATTAGCATAAAGTTTAGAACCTAATTTGCTGAATCTGCCAAAATTATATCACGTGACTTGAATTAGCTATAAAAATCCTATATCTTATATGACTATATATATATATATATATATATATATATATATATATATATATATATATATATATATATATATATATATATATATATATATATATATATATATATATATATATATATATATATATATATATATATATATATATATATATATATATATATATATATATATATATATATATATATATATATATATATATATATATATATATATATATATATATATATATATATATATATATATATATATATATATATATATATATATATATATATATATATATATATAAGGGTAAAAATAAATTCAAATAGTTTATACAACATCAACGAAAGAAGGAAAAATATGAATTAAATTCAAAGTTAAAGACTGACATGCACTTAGGTAAAGCGTTTATGTGAGATAAAAGATTATGGTAAGGAATGAGCAGTAGTAAGAGTAATTAGGCTCCATTGTTCTCTGGTTTTGTTTGTATGCCGAATTGAACACAGGATTCTAGTAGGAATAAAAGATCGAAATTTAATAGGAAGAGTCGATACTTCTTGACAATGTAGGTTGATAACTCGAAAACACGAATTTTGACAACCATATTAAGGATAACGTAAGAACCATACATTTTCTTAGTATTACACTGAGAGAGAGAGAGAGAGAGAGAGAGAGAGAGAGAGAGAGAGAGAGAGAGAGAGAGAGAGAGAGAGAGAGAGAGAGAGAGAGAGAGAGCAAAATTAAATATTTAGAACATAAATGAATTGGATTCGGTGTTAGAGGGCAAAAGAGAGAAATAAACAAATCATGAATTAATTAATGAGGAATTAGATACAAAAGATTGATGGAAGAACTCAACTATAGAAGTTGGGAAGACAGACGTAAACTGTTATAGGATGCAAAATTCGATAACATTATCAACAAAATTCAAATCCTTGTAGAAACGAAAACTTTTCTTTATATTTCTTTTTTGCTGAGTAAGCTTTTCTTTATATTTCTTTTTTTTTTTTGCTGAGATAGCTTTTCCTACCCTAAAGAATACATTTTTTAAGGATTTCACAAAGTAAAATAATATTAAATTACATAGAACATGAGTTTGAAGGCAAAGGTAATACGTGAAGGGAGCTCCACTGTGACTAATAATGAGGGAGGTTAGTTAAGGTTACTGGATATTTGTTGTATAGGGAAGAGAATAAAATTTACCCCTCCATGCCAAAAAATACTTCTGTTATGAGTTCTGCTCAATTCGAAGGACTTCCCTCGTTACAGCAGTAATCATTCCATAAGGAATCAAAGATTACTACTAGCATGAGAGATCGTTCCTGAAGAAGACTCAAAGATTTTGTATTAAGATAATAATAATAATACATATAATACAATATAATATAATATAATATAATATAATATAATATAATATAATATAATATATATAATAAAATGAAAAAATTAAATAAAAAGTTTTTTTTTTTTTAAAAAAAAAAACATTTTAAATGCAATTACATTAATTTAAATTTAATTTTTAGTTTCTAGTTTTTAAAATTCTCATTTATTTAATTTGTAATTTACTTCCTATAAGCCAAAAATAATTTCTCATAATAATTTAATTTTATTTTTGCCAAAGTTTCCTTTTAAGGGGTAACTAAATAAATCAAATTATTCTCTAATAAAAAAGGTTCGGAATGTGCAGACGGGAAAAGTTGAGAGAGAGAGAGAGAGAGAGAGAGAGAGAGAGAGAGAGAGAGAGAGAGAGAGAGAGAGAGAGAGAGAGAGAGAGAGAGAGAGAGAGAGAGAGAGAGAGAAAGAGAGAGAAACAGAGAGATACAAATAAACTATAACACAGGAAGAAGGAAGCAGAGAGGTAAAGGAGAAGAGAATAATGAAAAAGAGAAAAAGAAAAAAAAGAGAAGCCGAAGAAAGAGAGGGGAAAAGTGAGAAGTAAGAATATTTGAAGAAAGAT
>SEYY01022711.1:105000-112500 GCA_009176605.1 Armadillidium nasatum | reverse complement strand
ATCAAATCAAATAAAATGAAATCCAGTAATATTGTTTATAGTAATAATAAAAATGAAAATAAAAATAATAATAATTATAATAATTTATTATAAATACATAAAAGTAATAACAATAAAGATAAAGGTATCGTAATAAGAAATGAAAGCAAAAACAAATACTACCACTAATACTAATATTAATAATAATAAAAATGATAATAATAAGTAATAATGATAAAAATAGTATATAATAATTGCAACAATAATAATTACCGTAATAAAAAACGTGTAACAATTATGATAAGAAAAACGATAATTGTACTATTACTACTAATGCTACTAGTAATAATAATAATAATAATAATAATAATAATAATAATAATAATAATAATAATAATAATAATAACAATAATAATAATAATAATAATAATAATAATAATAATAATAATAATAATAATAATATTAATAATAAATTGTCACCTTTTTTACCATTCTCCTTTAGGCGCACGTTCCCGTCAGTAGTTTCGAAAGAAATCCCTCCCTTCATCATACGCTCTTATGTCTTCTATCTCAACCATGGTTCTCCCCCTTTTCTTCACCGTTCACTCAGCACCATAATTCCATCTTGTCTTCGGTCTCCCCACCATCCTTCCTTCTACTCGTTTCCATTCATATTTTCTTTCATATCTATTTCTGTTTATCCTCTTCACAAGCCCCAAACATCCACAACTGTCCTCTCTCTTCCACAGAGTTTAAAATGCTCTCCAAACCCCAACTCCGCCCTCACATCATCGTCCCTCACTCTTCCATTGTAGTTCGTGTATTTGCGTATACACTAATAAGAGACTGTGTAATCTTCAATAGGTGAGATGGTCGATACCTACCAGTGCTTATTGTTGGGTGGGCGCAACCCTCCTGTAACCTTAGGGGATTGAGCATTGGTTAACCAACAACAACATCACTCATAATAAAAATAATAATAATAATAATAATAATAATAATAATAATAATAATTAATAATGGGATGATGATGATAAATAAAAGTAATTAATTTAAATAATAACAATCGTAGTAATGGCAAATAATAATAATAATAATAAAAACAAAACAACAACAACAACAACAAAACAAAAATAATAATAATAATAATAATAATAATAATAATAATAATAAAATAATAATAATAATAATATAATAATAATAATAAAATAATAATAAAATATAATAATAATAAAATAATAATAAATAATAATAATAATAATAATAATAATAATATAATATAATAATAATAATAATAATAATAATAATAATAATAATAATAATAATAATAATAATAATAATAATAATAATAATAATAATAATAATAAATAATAAAAAATAATAATAATAAATAATAATAATAATAATAATAATAATAATAATAATAATAATAATAATAATAATAATAATAATAATAATAATAATAATAAATGACAAGAGAAAGTGATGAAATATTCATGATATCAAAGTGAAAAAAAAATATATCCTCAAAACTTTAATATGTAAATGAAAGAAAGATGCTAATCCAATCAGGCGCCAGGTGTGTGTGTGTGTGTGTGTGTGTGTGTGTGTGTGTGTGTGTGTGTGTGTTTATATATGAAAGAGAGAAAAAAATAGATTAAAAAAGATAAAAACGAAAGATAGATATGAGGGAGGGAGGGAAGTTATGATATATAAAGAAAGTAAAAGAGAGAGAGAGAGAGAGAGAGAGAGAGAGAGAGAGAGAGAGAGAGAGAGAGAGAGAGAGAGAGAGAGAGAGAGAGAGAGAAGAGAGAGAGAGAGAGAAGAAAAAATGAAATTCGAGTTTAATTATATATATTATATATATATAATATATATATATATATATATATATATATATATATATATATATATATATATATATTATATATATATATATATATATATATATATAATATATATATATATATATATATATATATATATATTATATATATATATATATATATATATATATATATATATATATATATATATATATTTTTTTTTCAGGTTAATGTTATAACGACGATTAAAGAAAAAAGTCATTTGGTGGAAAAAAAATTATTAAAAAAAAAAATTTTAATTTTAAATCATGTAAAACAAACAGACAATCAACAGATGAAATAAAATATATTTTTTTAATAAATTGGAAAAAAATAAAAGATAAAAACGTATTTTTATTTCTTAAAATAAAGATGACTCAGCGGAAAAAATGTCGATCTAAGAGGAAATTAATGAAGTTTATTATGGACTTTTCCCCACAAAAATATCATTTAATTATTGAGTAAAGACTTGGTAATATTTCACTTCAGTAATAATATTTTTTCATGTTAATATTACATGTTCATGAACATAGTAGCTAGTCTCTAAATCTAGCCTTGAAGCGTCTATGAATAATTATATCTTACTAGGATAATGTTAACTATTGCTAGAAAAGCTTTCCTCCGAGGTGACTGCTTGTGGTTAATCTTTGTAATCCTGCTTTGCATACAAGGATGTCGGAGTGATCATGGTACCTTCAACGTTAGTTGTGCAGAAGGATGTGTCTGTGAGATGTCAGGAGCTAATCATGTTCCACCAGGAACTTCGTACGTACGACTGTTCTTACGCCAGTTTAAAAGAACTCCCGAAGAATCTTCCAAATGACACGGAAGTTTTAAACCTGAGAGGCAACTCCATCTTTAATGTTGAAAACGAAATATCTCGCTTGACTCAGCTCCATGAACTGGATCTTTCTGCCAATAGAATCAAATCAATCGGTAGAGGTAGAATGTTTCAGAATACGAGCAACCTAGTTTATATGAACGTTGCCAAAAATGATATATCAACGATATTCCACGATAATCTCCTTGGACCTAAGAACTTACTAAGTCTAATATTATCAAATAACAGAATAAATTACATTGAAGATGAAGCATTTAACGACCTAATTCATTTACAAAAATTAGATTTGGAACAAAATCTTCTTGGATCTCTCTATGAAGAGTGGTTCTTCGGACTCACTCAATTAAACGTTTTAAATTTGGCTCACAACCGAGTTCACAATATCCCGGCTACAGTCTTCCGTCCTTTATATGCTTTAGAGAGACTTTATCTGTCAGGTAATAGGATATCTCAAATTGATCCTAGAGCCTTTTCAGGACTCACAAGATTAAAAGTACTTACACTGGAAGATAATTTAATATCAATAATACCCACTCCAGCATTTCAGAGTTTACCTGAGCTAGAAATTTTAACCTTAGATCAAAATCCGATACTTAAGATAAAGCCTCTAGATTTTTCACACTTATCAGTTTCTAAGATAAGTTTATGCCAGATGTCCGAGTTAAGAGTAATAGATTCCAAAGCTTTTTATAACTTAGAAAATTTAAGGTCTTTACATATCACTGACAATAAGAATTTAAGGTACATCGATCCTCTTGCTTTTATGAATATCAATGAGCTTAAGGAATTGCAACTTCATAATAATGCTCTTTATGGCATTCAGCCTGAAATTATAGATTATATTCCAGATAATGTAAATATAACACTCTTTGGTAATCCATTTCTTTGTGATTGTAATGTTCGTTGGATTGTCGAAGCTTTTAGTAAAAATAATACAAAGAATATTGAATTTATTGAGCCTCAGCATCTCGTCTGTTCCTATCCAGTAGAATTAGCTCACAAGTTAATAAAAGATTTGAATAAAATTGATTTGAAGGATTCGTGCCCTCCCAACAATATTAAATTTGACGCAGTCACTTGCTATCGAAGGGAAAGTTGGGGAACGGCAGGTTCTGGAATGCAGGTCGATAGGATCACCTCGTCCAGGACTCCATTGGATTCTTCCAGATGGTACGTTAATAAACTCAACTTTAAATGAAGTGAGAAGAAGGTTTTTTCCTCCAGGTACTCTTGTATATTATCACTTAAAACCCTCGGATTCAGGTCAATTTTCTTGTGTTGCTGAAAATGAGGAGGGAAGAGATACATCCAATTTAACCCTTAGTGTTACGGGTATAGACGTCCATCTATTTCCAGTGGCGGCTAGTTCTACTTTTGTTACCCTCGTGTGGAATGGAACAGAGAGGACATCTTTTCCAAAATATACAATTATGTTTGGCGAGTGGAATTCAAATAATGAATCAATTATTGGCACTCCTATGACAAGAAGTGCTACTTCATTGAGAAAAACGTTTACTATAGGAAGTCTGGAGCCATCAAAATCCTATAGATTCTGCCTTGGATATAAAGACTCTGGTGGTTACTGGCTGAAGTTATCTTGTTGCATAGCAAATACACAGGATGCGCATTTCCTTGTGCAAGGGATATCTTCTTCACACAGAGCTGCAGTAATAGGGATTGTTGCCTTTGGAGCGCTTGTTGGGATTGTTTTTTGCCTTATTTCTTTTGGATCACGACAATATAAACACAGACTGTATCAAAATCCTGATAAACTCGGTGGTTCTTCAACCAGCGCCTTAGGATTGAATGATGACCCCTCAGGTATACCAATGGACAACTTATATCGACCTTTGCTAACTGGATCGTGACGCACTACTAAGGGCGTCGTAACATGTCTTAATTTCCTACGTCGCCCGACGTGTTGTTCGTCTCCTGAAAGCCCACCGACCCCTCCAAGAGCACCGTCGTTTACTTACAATAACAAGTTCCTTTTGAAATCAAAATATATGAACAAAAAGCAAGATTTCAGAGAGCCGTTTATAAGGCCTCTCATTATTAAGCAAAAGCGTTTAGCAAGAGGCCAGAGATGTACTTGTGGAGAATTTTCAAGGTAAGAGTGGGAACTCTCCTCTCCCTCTCTCTCTCTCTCTCTCTCTCTCTCTCTCTCTATATATATATATATATATATATATATATATATATATATATATATATATATATATATATATATATATATATATATATATATATATATATATATATATATATATATATATATATATATATATATATATATATATATATATATATATATATATATATATATATATATTATATATATATATATATATATATATATATATATATATATATATATATATATATATATATATATATATATATATATATATATATATTTATAATGAAATACTCTTTTAAAATTCTATTGAAAAAAGATTGCAAATATAATTTTAATTGAAGTACTAAAGGATTATGTTCATAAATTTGTTTAAATCTCTTCTTTTCTTTCTCGCAAACAAACACACCCACACACATATATATATATATATATATATATATATATATATATATATATATATATATATATATATATATATATATATATATATATATATATATATATATTTATATTATATATTATATATATTATATATATATATATATATATATATATATATATATATATATATATATATATATATATATATATATATATATATATATATATATATATATATATATTATATATATATATATATATATATATATATATATATATATATATATATATATATATATATATATATATATATATATATATATATATATATATATTCGAAAATTTTAAGTCTGCTAAGTCACTCACAGACTATCTTATATGTATGTTTTTAAAGTCTGCTATAAGGGGAATCGAACCCTAACTTTTAAGCTGGTAAGACAGAACGTTACCTCCGCATCACTACGGTACAGAAGGGAATCACAGAGAGAAAGCTCATAAACAACTGGCGGAGGTAATGTTCTGTCTTTTCAGCTTAGGGTCAGGGTTCGACTCCCCGTAAAGCAGCATTAAAAAACTTACATATACATTAGTATGTGAACGATTTGGTAGATTTAAATCTTTTGTGTATATAACAGTTTGTGAGGGTGAAAGGGGATAGTAACTGACTCGTTGTTTCTGTACCTGAGCTCAGTCGGGGGAAAATCCTATGAGTTAGTTTGCGTGACAAGTTGTTCTTGAGCTTTCTCTCTGTGATTCCTTTTTGTACTGTCATGGTACGAAGGTATCAATCTGTCTTACCAGATTAAGAGTCAGAGTTCGATTTCCCTTAAAGCAGACTTATAATATATATATATATATATATATATATATATATATATATATATATATATATATATATATATATATAAGTAGTATAGTTTGCGGAATTGACAGGTGCCAGATTTCGAAAATCTGGCAACCTGTCCCTAACGGTTTTTTCTGCATTTGCGGGCAATCCTGCATTCTCAGGGACCTTCCTGACATTTTCTTTATCGGTTCAAGGACGCACGTGGGCCCTGGACCCCCGGACCCCCAAAGTCGAGCAAAATTCAGTCGGACTGAACCGCAAAGAAAATGATCAGGAAAGAAAGTGAGGTGAACGCAGCGATTTTGCAAACTCAGGCAACTTCCTGATACCGTTTTGGAAGGGTTCACGGGGCCCCATGAGGGGGCCCCTTCCCCAGACTTGAGGCCAATTTCAATGGGTTGAACCCCCCAAAATGGTGTCAGGAAAGAGCGTGAGGTCAATTTGAGCGGAGTGATTTGCATTGCAAATAAAAATTCCGTTCTGGCTTAGGTTGCCAGATTTTCGTAAATCTGGCACCTGTCAATTCCGCAAAACTATACTACTTTTATATATATATATATATATATATATATAATATATATATATATATATATATATATATATATTATATATATATATATTATATATATATAGATTTTATCGCTTTCCACCCTATGTCTTTTACTACTTCCGATGTATTTTATTCTGTTGGAAAAACAAACTTTCAGAGTCTTAGTGTTTTAACGTAAGAATTATCTCGGTATTAATTGTATCACTCTTTCTATCAAGCTGCTATTATTATCATTATATTTTATTATTATTATTTATTATTATTATTATTATTATATTATTATTATTATTATTATTATTATTATTATTATTATTATTATTATTTAATTTTATTTATTTTTAATTTATTTATTTTCATTAATTTAATTTAATTAATTTTCATTAATTTTAATAATAATAACAATAATATATATATATATATATATATATATATATATATATATATATATATATATATATATATATATATATATATATATATATATTTAACTAATTTTTTATTTAGTTTATTTTAATTTTTTTCGTAAAGTTAATATAATTTCATATTTTAATTTTAATTCATTTATTTATTATTTGGCTTAATTAGTTTAATTTTAATTTAATTTAATTTTAATTAAAATATCTAAATCTTTAGTTTTTCTTTCAATAATAGTAATAATAATATAATAATAATAATAATAATAATAATAATAATAATAATAATAATAATAATAATAATAATAATAATAATAATAATAATAATAATAATAATAATAATAATAATAATAATAAATAATAATAATAATAATAATAATAATAATAATAATAATAATAATAATAATAATAATAATAATAATAATAATAATAATTAAAATAATAATTAAGTCTTAATCTTACTAGATTAATAAGTATTTTCCTA
>SEYY01022711.1:90000-100000 GCA_009176605.1 Armadillidium nasatum | reverse complement strand
TACAATAAACATTTATTATAATAAATATTCAGTTTGCCGGGGTGCGGAAACCATTTGCCTCTATAAATATGAAGATGCAAATGTCTTTTATAAAGAGGACATTTCTATACAGGGGGGGGGAGTCTTCCCATCGTAACCCCCGACCTTTAAAATGTTTCTAATCTCGATTATTTATAACATTTAAAATTTTCTACAATCAACAATTAATTTTTTTGCAATTTAATATACTGTCAGGCATGTATAACTCCGACCAGCGAGTGGTTGTATTTAATATTTTTTACAATCAAAAATTAAATGTTTTGAAATTTAATATACCGTCACGCATGTACAACCCCGACCAGTGAGTGGTTGTAATATTGAATATTTAAATTTTTTTAACAATCATCGATTTATTTACAGATATTAGAATTTTCAAAAACAGAATAAAGTTTTACCTTTACGAGTGTTGGTGTTCCCAGCCCGCATTCCAGGAGCTCCTCTTCCAAATTTGCGTTATTGAGATTCAGAATTCTTTCACCTAATAATAATAATTAATAATAACTAATAATAATAAAAATATAAATAAAAATAAAAATAAAATAATAATAATAATAATAAAATAATAATAATAATAATAATAATAATAATAATAATAATAATAATAATAATAATAATAATAATAATATAATAATAATAATAATAATAATAATAATAATAATAATAATAATAATAATAATAATAATAATAATAATAATAATAATAATAATGATGATGATGATGATGATGATGATGATGATGATGATGATGATGATGATGATAAAAGTTACAATAATAATAATAAAAATAATAATAATTGTATTATTATTATTCATAGTGTTAATGATAGGATTAAAATTAATAATAACCATGACAGTATTAAAAATAATAATAATAATAATAATAATAATAATAATAATAATAATAATAATAATAATAATGAATATTCATAATAATATTTATAATGATGATAATAAAAGTAGTGACAATAACAATGAATAATAATAATAATAATAATAATAATAATAATAATAATAATAATAATAATAATAATAATAATAATAATAATATATAATAATAATGATAATAATAATATTAGAATTAATAATAATAATAATAATAATTAATAATAATAATAATAATATATAATAATAATAATAATAATAATAATAATAATAATAATAATAATAATAATAATAATAATAATAATAATAATAATAATAATATAATAATAATAATAATAATAATAATAAAAATAATAATAATAATAATAATAATAATATAATAATAAATAAAATTAAATAAATTTTTGAAATGAAACATTAAATTTGTTTTATTCCATTAATTTTTATTAAGTTAATGAAAATGTTTGAGATTATCACATATATATATATATATATATATATATATATATATATATATATATATATATATATATATATATATATATATATATATATATATATATATATATATATTATATATATATATATATATATATATATATATATATATATATATATATATATATATATATATATATATATATATATATATATATATATATATATATATATATATAGAATCAAAATTTCTTCAAATGAAGAAATTTCATCAGGTAGAGTCACCTTTGTGACGAACATCGTTTCTTCCAAAGTTTCTTCAGTGGACATCAAAAACTCGTCGGATTATGAAAAAGTTAATAATCTCTAATTATACTCTAAGTTATTAATCCCTATAATCTAAGTTATTAATCCCCATCATTCCAAATTAGAATTAATCTCTAAGGCATAAGTAGCCACAGAAGTTTACATTTTTAATATATATATATTATTTATATATATATATATATATATATATATATATATATATATATATATATATATATATATATATATATATTATATATATATATATATATATATATATATATATATATATATATATATATATATATATATATATATATATATATATATATATATATATATATATATATATATATATTTATATACAACAAGTTTCGAGTACAATAATATTGTAAAATACTGCTGGTGTGCTTTATTTTTCCAGTGTTAATAAATAAAGCTTAAAATATGAAATTAAATTAAAGTAGAGATGGTCATTGTTTTACAGCATTCTCAATGAGGGGCATTATCCGTGATCTCTAAATTACTACTTTATTTCGGATTTATTAATACATCTAAGCTTGAAAAGATTTTAGAAAATTGACTCTTTATAAAAGAAATAAAAAAATCCAGTAGTTTACAAGACGAGATAGAGAGAAAGAAAGAAAGAAGAGAAAGAGAGAGAGAGAGAGAGAGAGAGAGAGAGAGAGAGAGAGAGAGAGAGAGAGAGAGAGAGATTCTAGAAAAATACAATCTACGAAACTGAAGAATATCTTCGAAAGAGATATCAAACAGATATTCATAGCAGCATGTCACTACTTTTGCGCTTGGAGAAAGACGTTTCATAAGTTTTTATTTTCTTTAAATGCAAAATTCATCACTATTAAATACACAAAATAACTTCTGCTTTCGAATCCAAAAACACACAAGTTGAAAAAGTATTTTAGACATATGAATTTAACCTAAGAATATGGAAGACATTGTTATAATTCTTCTAAACCAACTCAATTCCATTTTCTCTTCTATTGCACTTTATAACTAAAATAAATATGATAATAACGATGAGAAACAGAAACTTGTCCACTCAAGGATCGAACCAGCTCTCCTGTGAGTCAGAAGAAAAAGGTTAAATTTTAGTAGTTTAATGTGTAGTATTTTGGATGGTCGTGTAATCGGTAACTTCAGGAAGCACATTCATCAGACTGTAGTTTGTCTTGGGAGACAGTTGGGTAGATGAGGTAGCTTAATATTCTCGATTTGTATGTCTTATTAATAGATATAACTTAGAATTATATCTAAATATTTATTAATTGAATTATATCTATCTTATTAGATAATATAATTTAGAAATTATATTTATGCTGTGGTCACGTGAATTATGAAACTTTTTTTTTTAATGAATATTGCTTAAAGGACTTGGAAGAAATGAAAAGATGTTATTTTTTTATATAATTCTTTGTGGAGATGCACTAACTTGTATATAACGAAGAATATAATTATCCAGGTCATGAACTCCACCTACGGTCCCTTGAAACAAACAGAAGTGATTTCACCTAAAAAGTTTTTGAGAGATTGAATAGCATCAAACTACCACAATCCCCGCATTTATAATTGTGGAAAATACTGAAAATTAATTGGTTACACATTTTTCAAAAAATAAATAAATAAATAAATAAATAAATAAATAAAAAAATAAAATTCAAACTGAATTTTACAAGAAGTGTTCCAATCTAATAGCCTGTAAAACCTTAATGAATTTGAGTAGTCTTAAAAAGGCAGAATGGATTTGGCAAATATTAATGTATTTTAGATTTATCAGCAGTAAATTATTGTCATAATTTTTTATTTTTGTGTGTGTTTATTTGTGTTGTGTGTGTGTGTGTGTGTGAGAGAGAGAGAGAGGGGGAAATAATTTAATATACAAACAAGGAAATAAGTTAATGACAAATATACGACAAGGACAAAATAAGCAAGTAGGAATTTGGATAGGAAGATAGATAGATAGATAGATAGAGAAAGATAGATTGGGAGATAGAGAGATAGGTAGAGATAAATTGAGATAGATAGATGGATAGATAGAGAGATAAATAAAGATAGATAGATTGGGAGATGGAGATAGAGATATAGATAGAGATAGATAGATAGATAAGGAATATATACCTCAAACACGTTCAATTTAAACATTTTTATGCACTACATTTTCCAGAAGGAAAAAAAAATTTCAATTAAAATAAATAAACACAATAACTAATATTCAATTAACTTTATTAATAAACTACTATTTTTTTTAACTGTTATTATAATTAGTAAAGAGATATTCCAATTTAAACCTCTTAGACTTTCTCATTAAAGATTCTATTAATAATTAAGGAAATTTGATGATTGCAGCTTCTTATATGAATAAATAAGGTATACTTATTGTATTTAAGAAGGATTTCACATAACTTAGGACATAATTCTCTTTATATATATTAGGTTATTATTGTAATGCATATTAAGTAGTAGTAGTAGTAGTAGTAGTAGTAGAAATAATTTAGTATATATATATATATATATATATATATAATATATATATATATATATATATATATATATATATATATATATATATATATATATATATATATATATATATATATATATATATATATATATATATATATATATATATATATAATATATATATATATATATATATATTCGTATGTATATATGGAAAAGCTATATCTCCTCTATGTATGCTTAATAAAAGACAAACTACATAATTTTGTTCTCGTTTACAGGAGAGCTGGTTCGATCCTTGAGTGGACACGTTTCTATGTTTCCTCATTCTTATCACATTTATGGAATGAAAAATGAAATGGTTTATATTTAGAAGAATTATAGATGATATCTTTCATATCTTTAGGTTAGGTTCATTTGTTTGTGTTCTTTTGAATTCTTGTTTCAACATGCTATGTCCTTTATTCAACAGCAAGCTATTATTTTCAATAAATAATAATTGTTTAATGCTAGCTTTTAATCTAAATTAGCATTTCCCAACCATGGTTCACATGGACACCCAAGAAATCACAGAAGCTTTGAGGTGGTTCTCATATGAGTATATGGGGGTCCACATACGTGAAGTTAGGACTCAGGGGGGTTCAGAAGCAAGAAATGTTTTGGAACAGCTGATCTAAACAAACCAATACCTATTAAAGGTTTTTCTCTAAGCGCAGAAATAGTGATATGATGAAATGTTAATTCATTTGATTACTCTTCCGAAGATTTTATCTAATCTACCAGATGATGTTTTCTTATGATCTCTCCTTTCTCTTTCTCTCTCTCTCTCTCTCTCTCTCTCTCTCTCTCTCTCTCTCTCTCTCTCTCTCTCTCTCTCTCTCTCTCTCTCTCTCTCTCTCTCTCTCTCTCTCTCTCTCTCTCTCTCTCTCTCTCTCTCTCTCTCTCTCTCTCTCTCTCTCTCTCTCTCTCTCTCTCTCTCTCTCTCTCTCTCTCTCTCTCTCTCTCTCTCTCTCTCTCTCTCTCTCTCTCTCTCTCTCTCTCTCTCTCTCTCTCTCTCTCTCTCTCTCTCTCTCTCTCTCTCTCTCTCTCTCTCTCTCTCTCTCTCTCTCTCTCTCTCGTGTTGTACTCATTAGATTTCTTTCATTTCTTTAAATAAAGGGACCAGTTTACTAAATGTGTTTCAAGCTTAGAAATATATTAAACATAAAATAACTTTCTCAATCACGGATAATATCCTCAATTGACAATTCTTTTGATCGACTTGATTACCTCTACTTTCATCCAATTTCACATTTTAAGCCTTATAATACTTTAAATAATAAATCACACTAACATTATTTTACAAAGGGCGTAGCGTTATTTTACTCACTTACTAATTCTTTTATATAAACTGATGTATATTAATTATTTTAATCTTCTGTGACTATTAAAATCCCTTAGAAATAAATTAATAAATAAATAATTAATATATAAATGAATAAAAATTAATAAATAAATAATTGATTAGTATTCTTTATTAATTATTAATTTTCATTTATTAAGACAAATATTTTAATCTATTTATGATAAATTTTCTAAGTAAAACGTTAGACAGAATAAAATGAATATTTTAATAACTTTATATATATATATATATATATATATATATATATATATATATATATATATAATATATATATATATATATATATATAATATATATATATATATATATATATATATATATATATATATATATATATATATATATATATATATATATATATATATATATATATATATATATATATATATATATATATATATATATATATATATATATATATATATATATATATATATATATATATATATATATATATATATATATATATATATATATATATATATATATATATATATATATATATATATATATATATATTATATATTATATATATAATATATAATATATATAAAATAAAAAAATTTTTTTTTTTTTTTTTTTTTTTTTTTTTTTTTTTTTTTTTTTTTTTTTTTTTTTTTTTTTTTTTTTTTTTTTTTTTTTTTTTTTTTTTTTTTTTTTTTTTTTTTTTTTTTTTTTTTTTTTTTTTTTTTTTTTTTTTTTTTTTTTTTTTTTTTTTTTTTTTTTTTTTTTTTTGTTTTTTTTTTTTTTTTAATTGTATTTCGCTTCATTTCTTTGTTTATAAATATTTTTCTTTGTTATTTTACTTATTTTTTTATTTTAGTTTTAAGTTTTTTTTTCCTTGCTTGATACTATTTGCGTTTCTCTATATTTTCTTTGTTTCATAATTTTTTTTTTTTTTTTTATTATTTTAATTATTTTTATTATGCTTTTTTACTTTCTTGGTTTTTGATTTTTTTTTTGTTCAATTTTTTTTTTTAAATAAAGAAACTGAGGCCTGAAAATAAATTATGCAACAGATTACAACATTTCCTTGATTTCCTAAAGGTCTTATAATTCTGAAGGGAAAATATACAAACATACACAAGCGCACACACACACACACACTCTATCACTGTATATACACCCCTGGGCATAAAGGGACTTTGGGGACTTCCGGGGTTAGACATACCCACTGGCAACCTGATTTTTTTTTTTTAAACATAGATTTGAAACAAACTTCTTATACATAATTCTGTTCAAGCTAATTCATACATACATACATATATGCAAACATACGTACACACATACATACATACCTAAAAAATATTTAAACTTTCTCACTAAATAAACTTTAATAAAAATTAATGGAACTTAAATAACTTTTAATGTTTTTATTTCAAAAATTTATTTCAACTTTAATCATACTTTATTATTATTATTATTATTATTATTATATTATTATTATTATTATTATTATTATTATTATTATTATTATTATTATTATTATTATTATTTCAATTATTATTATTATTATTATTATTATTTTTTTTTTTTTTTATTTTTTATTAATTATTATATTATATATTATTATTTATATATATATATATATATATATATATATATATATATATATATATATATATATATATATATATATATATATATATATATATATATGCATTGGTATGATTACCAATTATTTTAGCATGATTGGTTTGAAAGATTTCCAATAAAATGAGATTGAATTGGGTCATATTATTACTCTATTGCTCCAAAGTCTATATATATATATATATATATATATATATATATATATATATATATATAATATATTATATATATATATATATAATAAAAAATATTATTATATATAATATATATATATATATATATATATATATATATATATATATATATATATATATATATATAATATATATATATATATATATATATATATATATATATATATATATATATATATATATATATATATATATATATATATATATATATATATATATATATATATATATATATATATATATATATATATATATATATATATATATATATATATATATATATATATATATATATATATATATATATATATATATATATATATATATATATATATATATATATATATATATATATATATATATATATATATATATTATATATATATATATATATATATATATATATATATATATATATATATATATATATATATATATATATATATATATATATATATATATATATATATATATATATATATATATATATATATATATATATATATAGAGGAGATGGACAAAATAATATGATCACCATGCTGAATTTTACTCAGTTTTTATGTTGTCAACATTGCGTAAGTATGCTGTACAATGAGTGTTTATAGTTCAGTTTAGGTGGTAAACCTTCTAGTTTATATTTTAGTGTATACACACTTTGTTGTGTGGAGGTTAAGATAAACAAATGGTGATATGTACGACCTGTGGCTGTCAGACTTCGAAGATAGGATGTTTTTTTAAAGGTGAATGGGACGATATTCTGTTAGAAACTATTCAAACATTCTACGGATCTATTCAGAGAAGGGTTGCAACTGTTCTCATTAATATAAAAAAATTTATTCTCATTAATCATAATAAAAAATCATGAGTATATATATATAAAGTATTTGCATTGTTATGTCTGTCTGTCTGTCCCGTATATCTTATTTTTAATTTTATTACATATTTTCGCTTGTTTCTATTTTCAAAAGAATTTTAAAGGGGGAAAAAAATTCTGTGAATTCGTATTTGAATTTGAATTTAATTAAAAAATAATTAAAATTGATGCAAAATAAAAATCTCGTATGAATAAAAAAAAAAAAAAGTTAAAATAAAAATGCTTAGTTTGTTTTATTTTATAATTTTATGCTAATTTTTTTTTAAAAAAAATTTTTTTTTTTTTTTTTTTAGGGAAGTTTAGGTTCTGATATTTTGGTAGGAAGGTGTTGGTAGTTACATATTGGTAGTGAGATTGTTGGTAGGAAACCTCAGACTTAAGTCTGAAAATGAAGGTTTTGCAAGACTTTGAAGTACAAGTTTTCATACCCAATGTAACCTGACCTATACCTAACCTGGTGCCTAACCTATACCTTCTAGGGTAAAATCCCCCTCACACAACTAAGTTTATGGCTCACATGAACTACAAAATGGAGCTTGTATAACCCATGCATTAGGAACATTTCTTGGCATTTCTGGTTGTGTGGTTTATACTACTCTTCAGTTATGCAATTCAATTGTACTCATTATTTTAATCCAACCTTTGATGCAATATTAGGACTAAAAAGAGTAGTCTACAGTAAATCTCAAAATTTTTATATAATTGTTCCTGAGATAAAATGATAGAGATTTATTTCTTTATTTTTATCTCTACTTTTACCTCTACTTTTATCTACTTTAATCTCTACTTTATTCTTTATACCTCTACTTTTAACCCTACTTATAATTATTCCTGAGATTAAATGATAAAGATTTATATCCTTATTTTTATCTCTACTTTTACATCTACTTTTATCTACTTTAATCTCTACTTTTATATTTATTTTTGTATCTACTTTTATTTTCTACTTTAATCTGTACTTTTAACTTTACTTTTTTTTGTTGTGTGAAAGTTAAGACAAACTATTTTTTAACTATATTTTTATCTCTAAATTTATCTCTATCTCTTTTTTTAACTTCTATTTCTATCTCTATTTTTATTTCTATTTTTATATCTATTTTTACTTCCATTTTCTTATTTATTTTTATCTATATCTTTATATCTACTTTTTTTATCTATCTTCATCTTTATTTTTCTATATTCATTTATTAAAAGAAACTAATATAGAACCATTATCCTACCTATCATAATTATTTTATTATTATTTTTAAAATTAATTAATTAATAATTAATTATATTTTTATTGTCTCTATTTCCAGTTTAGCACTTTTATTATTATTATTATTATTATTATTATTATTATTATTATTATTATTATTATTATTATTATTATTATTATTATTATTATTAATAGTTTGTTGATGCTAGGCTTCATAAATTAGGTTGAGAAAAAGGTTAACTATACTTCTTCTTCTTCTTCTTCTTCTTCTTATTATTATTATTATTATTATTATTATTATTATTATTATTATTATTATTATTATTATTATTATTATTATTATTATTATTATTATTATTATTATTATTATTATTATTATTATTATTATTATTATTATTATTATTATTATTATTATTATTATTATTATTATTATTATCATTATTATTTGTAGATTAGGTTTAATAAATTAGGTTGAGAAAAGGTTAGCTTTATTTTTTTGGCTTATTTGCTGCTGAAGCGGATATCATTATTGGTGAGGATCATAAATTCTTTAAGTGTCGTCTTTCTCACGAAACTCATTGGTTGTCCTAT
>SEYY01022711.1:72500-77500 GCA_009176605.1 Armadillidium nasatum | reverse complement strand
ATTGTAATTGTACTTTCTGAAAAAAATATAGAAATTGAAAAAAAAATTGGAAATTATTATTATTTACTTATAATTTTCAGTATTAATAATTTATGTCAAAATTAGCATTAATAATTAATGTTTTTTTTTTTCTTTTTTTTTACGAAAGTAAAATAAAATACTCAAGGGTAAAAGAAAATGAAGATAAATTATAAAAAATAAATAAATTAAAAATGAATATAAAACTGAATAAATAAAAATTTATATAAAATAAAAGTATTTGGTAAAAAATATCTCCTAACTTTGATATATATATTTTTTTTGGTTGGTAATTTTAAAAATAGTTACGAATATAATTACTGTTGGACAAATTTATTAATTGTTTAATAAAAAAAGTTGGTTTGAAAATTTTAAGCTCCACCGCCCACACAGACACACACATACACAGACACACAGACACACAGACACACACTGCCATATTATAGATAGATACATACATACAGACCATACATATATATATAATATATATATATATATATATATATATATATATATATATATATATATATATATATATATATATATATATATATATATATATATATATATATATATATATATATATATATATATATATATATATATATATATATATATATATATATATATATATATATATATATATGAGGAGGAATTTAAGAATGCAGAATTGACCTGACCTACTGTACTTAAACTAATTAATGAATTTTAATTTATTTAATTACATATTAAATTTTAATTTGTTTGATATTACTTAAAAAGAAGCTGTTATTAAATTTAAATTTAAAAAGAAAATATAAATTTAAATTTAAAAAGAAAATATAAATTTAAATTTAAAAAAAAAAATTAATTTTTGAGAATAAAAATTAAAGATAATTTAAATTAAGTAAAAATGATTGAAAATAATTAAAAATAAGTAATAGAAAAATAAGTAAAAATAACAGAAAAAAATAAAAGTAATAAAAAAATTGAATGTAATTGAAAATTGAAAATAATAAATTATTATAATTAAATAAATAAATGTATCTTAAAATAATTAAAAACAAATAAAAAAATTGAAATGTAATTAAAACTAAAGTAAAAATAAGATTGAAAACATTAATCAAGCTAATTAAAAAATTAAAAAATCAAAAGTAATTAATAATAATTTAAAAATTAAAAAGTAAAAAATTAAATAAAAACACAAAGAATGAAACATAAATAATGATGAAGCATCTGAAAAAGAATATATAATTTTTTATAATAATAATAATAATAATAATAATAAATAATAATATAATAATAATAATAATAATAAATAATAATAATAATAATAATATAATAATAATAAAAATTAAAATATAAAATATATAATAAATGAAATAAAAATAATAAATAAAAACATAATAATAATAATAAAACTAATAATAAATTATAATAAAAAAATAATAATAATAATAATAAAAATAATAATATAAATAAAAAAATAATAATAATAATAAATAATAGAATAATAATAATAATAATAATAAAATAATAATAAATAATAATAATAATAATAATAATAATAATAATAATAATAATAATAATAATAAATAATAATAAAATAATAAGTAATAATAATAATAATAATAAAGTAATAATAATAATAATAATAATAATAAAAACTAATAATAAATTAATAAGTAATAATAATAATAATAATAATAATAATAATAATAATAATAATAATAATAATAATAATAATAATAATAATAATAATAATAATAATAATAATAATAATAATAATAATAATAATAATAATAATAATAAAGCAATAAAAATAATAATAATAATAATAATAATATTATAAATAATAAATAATAATAATATTATATAATATTAAATAATATATAATATAATAATAATAATAATGAATAATAATAATAATAATAATAATAATAATAATAATAATAATAATAATAATAATAATAATAATAATATAATAATTTAATCTTTAATCTTTTTCATTTTTTCAGTTAACAAATTTACATATAAAATATCGTGTACTTTACATGTTTTGATACTAAACTGAAATGGGCTTCTGGGGAGACGAAATCGTCCTTTGAGCCCATTAAATTTATACATGATACAATACATTATATAACATTCCAAGTTTTGAATATTGTAAATTTTATAATAATAATAATAATAATAATAATAATAATAATAATAATAATAATAATAATAATAATAATAATAATAATAATAATAATAATAATAATAATAATAATAATAATAATAATAATAATAATAATAATAATAATAATAATAATAATAATAATAATTAAATATGTGATATAACAATGGGAAACCAAAAAAATTAGAGAATGATAGAGAAAAAGAAATTGGAGAAAAAATGTGATGGAGAGAGAGAGAGAGAGAGAGAGAGAGAGAGAGAGAGAGAGAGAGAGAGAGAGAGAGAGAGAGAGAGAGAGAGAGAGAGAGAGAGAGAGAGAGAGAGAGAGAGAGAGAGAGAGAAAAGAGAGACAAGAGAGAAAGAGAGAGAGAAAAACAGAGAAAAGAGAGAGGGAGAGAAACAGAGAAAAGAGAAACAGAGAGAGAGAGAGAGAGAGAGAGAGAGAGAGAGAGAGAGAGAGAGAGAGAGAGAGAGAGAGAGGAGAGAGAGAACAGCATTGTATTGGAATATTGACATTTCTGTTTCAATAAGCAATGTAATTGAAGAAACTCTTCAATTCATTAGGGATTAATTACTCAATTTGAAAGTATTCCTCGCGAAGAAGTCAAGCGACGAAGAATAGTAATCACTTCTGTAGGGGAGAATTGAGCACGAATTAAAACCAATGATACCATTTTCCGAAGCAGTATAGTTCACTGTCCTTTTTAATCGTTATATATATATATATATATATATATATATATATATATATATATATATATATATATATATATATATATATATATATATATATATATATATATATATATATATATATATTAGGGAATAAGTAGTAACAGTTGTTCTGAGTAGATATAAAAAAGGTCACGTAAATCAAACTGTAGATGAAGTAGAACGAATATTTGTTCCAGTGGAACATAGTCTAACTGAAAAGAACACAATATATTGTATACAAATCCGTATTTCATGTAGAACATTACTGGGATCAGGGAAGCACAATAATATGATTTTAAATTATTATCAATTATTATCATTTATTATCAATTATTAAAAATTATCGTTAATAGTGGGTGCAATATTTCAAAAAGATTACGATCAATCTCAGGAAGTTTTATAGGTAACTAAATACTAATCACTTGTTCTCTTGACCACTGAAGATAATATAAAAATTTATATATCTATCATATAAATTTACCAAATAGAAAGTACTTTTTGCCCCATTCCAAATAAATTTACCAAAATCCCGGAAGTGCCTCTTATAATATATATATATATATATATATATATATATATATATATATATATATATATATATATATATATATATATATTATATATATATATATATATATATATATATATATATATATATATATATATATATATATATATATATATATATATATATAATATATTATATATATATATATATATATATATATATATATATATATATATATATATAATATATATATATATATATATATATATATAATATATATATATATATATATATATATATATATATATTATATATATATATATATATATATATATATATATATATATATATATATATATATATATATATATATTATATATATATATATATATATATATATATATATATATATATATAATTAAAAGTTTATAGGTAATTTTCTTTGCAAATATTTTCCAGTTTAACTAATTTTGAAGGAAAACAAATTGCACAAAAAATTTTTCTCTAAGAATAGATTCGATACCAAATGAAAATTCCATTAAAAATGTATAAATAAAAATGGAGAAGTAATAAAGAACGTACGAAGTAGAGAAGAGAGAGAGAGAGAGAGAGAGAGAGAGAGAGAGAGAGAGAGAGAGAGAGAGAGAGAGAGAGAGACTATTTGTTCCTTTGTTATACTAAACTATAATATCTTTGTAAAGTAGAGAAGAAGCGAGAGAGAGAGGAGAGAGAGAGAGATGAATAGAAAGGGAAAGAAAGAAAGAGAGTATTTGTTCCTTTGTTATACCAAACTATAATATCTTTGTAAAGGAGAAAGAGAGAGAGAGAAAGTATTTGTTCCTTTGTTATACTAAACTATAATATCTTTGTAAAGGAGAAAGAGAGAGAGAGAGAGAGAGAGAGAGAGAGAGAGAGAGAGAGAGAGAGAGAGAGAGAGTTCATATTAAGATCAAAGAAATTCAAGATCTCATCGGAAAAAGATATATATCGAAGAAAAAAAAAGTTGGATAAAAAGATACATTCTTGATATTATAAATTTACTTACTGAAACAAGATCTTTTGTGCAAGAGGAAGATAGAGTTTTAGTTTGCTTTTTCAAAGTATTATAATATATATATATATATATATATATATATATATATATATATATATAATATATTATATATATATATATATATATATATATATATATATATATGTGTGTGTGTGTGTGGTGTGTGTGTGTGCTATTCAGCATTTTTATACTTATCAATCAGCATTCATCTCTTGTCTGTATGTAAGAAATAAAATCCTCTTTTATGGAAATATTTTAATTTTAGGAAAAAAAAAAAAAAGAAATGAAATATTGAATGGAGGAAGAAGAATGAAATGAAAACAATAAAAGAAATAGGAGATAATAAATAAAGCGATGGATAGATAAAGAGAAAAAGAAATTTTAAAATAAAGAGAACAGAGAATAATAAGAAAAAACAATAATAATAATAAAAAAGAGAAAAAGGATAATGAATAAATATAATAATAATAAGAACAATAATTATAAAAAAAATATAAAAAAACAATAAAAAGTGGGAACTAAAAGAAACAAACAATGGAAGAAAGGGA
>SEYY01022711.1:65000-67500 GCA_009176605.1 Armadillidium nasatum | reverse complement strand
TTCTTATCTATCATATAGACCTTTTTAATTATATTAATTCTAGTCCCAAAGAATTATGATAATATTAAAACAAAATTCATTTTTGAAAAAAAACATAAAACAAAAAAATAAAAAAATAAAAAAAAATAAAAAGCTTATAAACCATTTCATTTTAAATATCTCAAATTGTGGGACGAATTACCCCTCTTTACGATATATATATAATGCCATCAGAACGCTCCAAGCCCAGTCCTCAGCTAATTTCGTAATGGAGCGGTTGCGCCTAGCATTGGTTAAAGTAGTAGTAGTAGTAGTAGTAGTAGTAGTAGTAGATGCCCAGTCTTGTTTGACGAAGTCATGTAGAGAATCTTTGGTAGTCGGTTAAGGGTGTTTTTTATATTTATCTATTTAAGAGATTTTTTGAACTGGAGTAAAAGTTGTAATGTATATTAAGGTGAAGCAATTGGAGTGGGGGGATTGGTGGGGGTTTAAAAGAAAGGATAGGGTGAAGGGGTGAAAAGAGAGTAAGTGTGAGGGGGAATTAATATTTAAGTATTGAAATATTTAAATATTTATTCTCGAAAGGGGGGTTGTGACAAAAATGACGTCGGGAAGAACATTTACGAGAGTTTTAGGATTAATGTGTCGAAGGTAATATTTCTGGTCGACGTTTTTCCTGTAAGGTGTCCTTTGGGTATTGCTGAGACTGCTCTTTGAGTTATTTGTGTGCGAGTATGTTTGAATGAAGGAAGTGTCTGGTAGTGGAGGGAAGGGAATTGTAAATTTCTTGAGTAGTATGATAGAGTGTATTCTTCTTTCTAGGGTGCTTGTTTGTTTGTATATTTGATAAAATGGAAGATATGTAGAAAGTGACTTACTGTATAGTTAACGACCAATAATATCTAGATCTTTAAGAAAAATAATTTTTATTTTTGTTCGTAGGTGATTGAATGGGTTTTGGGGAAAGGTAGTCCATTATCATCGTTAGTGCTTTGTTTTGAGTGATTCTTAGATTATCAATGTTGCTTTGTGATATTACTGGAGTAAAAGAGGACGATGCGTAATTTAGAAAGGAGTGGATATATTGTCTGTAGACTAATAAAAAAAGTTTCTGTTAACTAAAATATTTCCTAGTCAGCGTTTATTGTGCACTGAGTTAATAATGTATTGTTCTTGAGGTAATATTTTTAACGTGCAGTGGGAATGTTAAAGGAAATAGAAAGTTAATGCAAAATAGTGGATTTTTGTTAAGGGAAAGTATGTTGTTTGTAAGATATAATACTTGGTGGGTGTTAGACACTCCCTATTCTACTATTAGTAGTATAAGTGTGGATATTTGTGATAAGAAAGTCAATACATTTATTACTAGCCATTGTTCAAGTTGATTTATGGACTGATGTAGCTCGAGAGTTGCTGTATTTATAATAGGACTTTGGGCAATGGCACTCATACCTTTGGTATAACATTTGCCTTTTATGGAAGAGGACGTAGGAAAAGGTAGGTTCGTTCATGAAAAGGTTGAAAAGAGTGGGTAAGTGATTAGCTGCCTGAGGAACTCCGTTTTATAATTTGAATAATCGGGAAGAAGGGTGACCATGCTCGCCGAAGTGTTGCGTAAGTCTCTTTGTATTATCTCTATTATAAAGGCAATGGACACTGCTATTCTGAATTCTCCTGTCGAATACCTCCTCCATTGAGAAGGACTCGCACAGTCTCATCTTTTCTCTCCCTTACTTTAATCACATGTTTAACCTTTGTGGTCAATCTTACAATATATATATATATTATATATATATATATTATATATATATATATATATATATATATATATATAATATATATATATATATATATATATATATATATATATATATATATATATATATATATATATATATATATATATATATATATATATATATATATATATATATATATATATATATATATATGTATATATATATATATATATATATATATATATATATATATATATATATATATATATATATATATATATATATATATATATATATATATATTTATATATATATAAATATATGAAATAATAAAATGCTTTATTTCTCAGAAGATTTGAATAAAAAGAGTTAATTTTTTTTGTCCATTTATGGTTCGGATTTCATTAAAGAAGATTCTGTGACAGCGAAGATAATCTTCCTCCAAGTTTATGCAAAGATTAAAGAGTTAATTGCAGTGGAAGGATTTACAAAAAAAAAAAGTTTTATTATATATGAAGGTGAACAACTTGGGGTTGGGGGATTAGTGGGGGTTTAAAAGAAGGGATAGAGTGAAGGGGTAATGGTGAAAAGAAAGTAAGTGTGAGGGGGGGAAAAAAAGAGTTGTTTTAGGGTAATTTGAGAAGAACAAAGAGACAAAATGAGTAAGAGTAAGTTGTAGAGAGAGTGAGAGAGAAAGAAAAAAACAAAGAAATAGGGAATTAGAAAGAGAAGAGAGAGAATAGAAAAACAGAAAGAGAAAAAGAGATGAAATGAGAAAGGGA
>SEYY01022711.1:45000-52500 GCA_009176605.1 Armadillidium nasatum | reverse complement strand
TAATGTATAAAAAAAACTGCATTTATATTATTCATAAATTTAATTATTTCAGTTTTTTTTAACACATTCTTCCAATAACAAATTTTAATTCATACAAACATTGGTGCAACTCTAGTAATTAAAATTTAAAAAACGTATATATATATATATATATATATATTATTATATATAATATATATATATATATATATATATATATATATATATATATATATATATATATATATATATATATATATATATATTATATATATTTAATAATAATAATATTATATATTTTATTATTATTATTATATTTTAAAAAAACATGTTTTGTTATTATATATACAAATCATTACATAATATATATATATATATATATATATATATATATATATATATATATATATATATATATATATATATATATATATATATATATATATATATATATATATATATATATATATATATATATATATATATATATATATATATATATATATATATATATATATATATATATATATATATATATATATATATATATATATATATATATATATATATATATATATTATAATATATATATATTTATTATTTATTATATATATTATTATTATTATTATTATTATTATTATTATTATTATTATTATTATTATTATTATTATTATTATTATTATTATTATTATTATTATTATTATTGTTATTAAAATTTTTATTATTATTATTATTACTATTATTATTTTTTAATTATTGTTAATTTTTTTTTTTTTTTACTATCAATTTATTTTTATTATTTTTATTTTTTATCGTTATTATTATTATTACTAGTATTATTTTTATTATTGGTATTAGTATTAGTATTAAATTATTATTATTATTATTAATTATTATTATTATTATTATTATTATTATTATTATTATTATTATTATTATTATTATTATTATTATTATTTTTATTATTATTATCATCATCATCATTTTTATTATTATTACCCCTGACTTATCAGCGAGAAACCTTTAATATGTTCATATGAAATTAACTTCAACATTTTAATTATTAATTTTAGAGTTTTTTATTTAAAATGCGAGAAATGAAGAAGGTAATTAAAAAGAGAATGATAAAAATTAAAGAAGATGAAGAACTGTAAATGAGAGAAGAAGGGATGGAGAGAGGACGGGAAGGGATGGAGATAGAGGAGAGAAATGGATGGAGAGAGAGGAGGGAAATGGATGGAGAGAGAGGAGGGAAAGGAATGGAAGGAGAGGATGGGAAGGGATGTAGAGAGGAGGGAAAGAGATGAAAAGATAGGAGGGGAAGGGATGGAAAGAAAGGAGGGAAAGGGATGCAGAGAAAGGAGGGGAAGAGATGGAGAGAAAAGTAGAGTTAGGGAGGGAGAGAAAAGGAGAGAGAAGGAGACTAAGAGAAAAGAGTGAGAGTAAGGTTGGGAATCAAGAATTGGAAAAAGAAGAGAGGAGGTTCCGATCTTGTAATTTAAGAGAGAGAGAGAGAGAGAGAGAGAGAGAGAGAGAGAGAGAGAGAGAGAGAGAAAGAGAGAAAAAGAGAGAGACAGACAGACAGACAGAGACAGAAACAGAGTGAGAGAGAGATAAAAGAGAGAGAGAGTGATGTGAAGTTTAAACTTAACAATTCAAATTAAATAACCTTAGTCATTTAATAGATTCCCAACATATAAAAAAAGTTTTACCTAATACTACTCTTAACATTATTCAAATTCAATTAAACCATATTAAGAAATCCCTTGATGAATTAATGGAAGATTTAATAAAATCAATCCACAGTTCGAGTACGTCTAATAACAAAACATTCAACATATACTCAACGCAGTTCGATAAATAATAGAAACATATGCTGCAAGGCTTATGAAAGCGACTAAAGCTTTCAAAAATCCTTTACTCTCTTAAATTGCTTTGAATTCTATTATTTCTCAACTGAGAAGCGAAAGCTCTTATTGCTTTTATACTCTACAACTCTACGGGGAAATATATCCATATCCCACTTAAATATACCTATATATATATATATATATATATATATATATATATATATATATATATATATATATATATATATATATATATATATATATATATATATATATATATAGAGAGAGAGAGAGAGAGAGAGAGAGAGAGAGAGAGAGAGAGAGAGAGAGAGAGAGAGAGAGAGAGAGAGAGAGAGAGAGAGAGAGAGAGAGAGAGAGAGAGAGAGAGAGAGAGAGAGATCTTAGAAATTGCTTCTCGCTCAGCAAAGAGGTTTCCAGAATTAGACCTTGAGTTTAATACGCCCAAGTGACGTTTTCTATCTTAATTGGCACTGGCATCTTTTTCCATCTGGTCTCTAAACCATTTCTTTCACAGTTCTTCAAAAGGTCATGTTTTAAGGCGCGTAAATATTGCAGCGCTGGTCATGAAGTTGTTGCAATCATTAAAATTGAAGCGGAGGTTGTGTTGGGATATTTCTTTCTTGTCGCCCCATATATATATATATATATATATATATATATATATATATATATATATATATATATATATATATATATATATATATATATATATATATATATATATATATATATATATTAGAAATACTTTCAAGCGTGCATAAACTGATTGGTGAATTTATTTAGCCTTAAAGCAAAATACTTTTAAAGGTATTTCACAAGACCGCACTCTCCTAACTTAGAAGAATTTTCAAAGCTAAGCATTATATATATATATATATATATATATATATATATATATATATATATATATATATATATATATATATATATATATATATATACTTCAAAATGTATCACTAATATCATCTCCCATGAACAGAAATTTGTTTGTATCGCATAATTAAAACCAAGAAAGACGAGAAGTTAAAACGGACACGAGCTTTCGACCCCTACACCCAGGGGTACTTATTTTTAAAGGGAAACAAGAGAGTAAGAGAAAATGAGATGGGAAATAACACTATACAAAAAACTATATTTTGGTTGGTTGTAAAGATGATATTTTTTTTTTAAAATAATTTTTAATATAGAATTGTTCACTCCTTAATAAACTGTTTAAAATATAATCCGTAACATCACCATTATTTCTGCTGATATTATTTGTATTTTTGGTAGTAATAAATGATAAAAAAAACTTCCTATTTTCACTACTGTTACTAATTGGAATTATCAATCTAGCAAAATTCTTATTCATTTTATGATTTTTTTCATTTCTTATATATATATATATATATATATATATATATATATATATATATATATATATATATATATATATATATATATATATATATATATATATATATATATATATATATATATATATATATATAATTAATAATAATTAATAATAATATAATTATAATAATAATAATAATAATAATAATAATAATAATAATAATAATAATAATAATAATAAATAATAATAATAATAATAATGATTCGCATATGTTAATTTTAATAATTTTTCCGAAATTTTCAATCCTAAAATTGTGAGTCAATTAAAATTTCTATGCTGAATAACGATGCGTAATTATTTAAATAATAGTGAGTTAATAATTTAAATTTGAAGTGATCTGTAATAACGCAAAAAAAAAGTGGCTCGACGACTGAGCATAGCAGTCACTTCAGAGGTGGGAGAGTTGAACAGAAAAATAAACGATGAATAAAGAAATGTTTCTGCAAAAAAAAAAGAAAAATTAAAAAAAAAAAATAAAAAAAAATAATTTTACTTATTTTGGTAATATAGAAAAGAAAATTAAATAGAAAATAAAGTAAGAATTGTTGACGGAAATACGAAGGGCGATAAAAATAGATTCTCAGAATTAGTGAAAGAAATGACAAATTTCCTTTCACCCTTTCAGGCTCCGTCTCAATCATTTTAAAATTACCCAAACCCTGTCCATTGCCCTCTGCCCTGGTCCTTCGTCCTGACATCAGCCCCAGCTCCAGCCACAGCCATAACCTCAGACACAGCCACAACTTCAACCACACCATACAATAACAACCACAGTAACAGCTACAGCTAAATCCACAACTTTCACCCTATCCAGACACTTTTAAAGTAAAGTAAAAACATTTTTCTCATTTTTTTCCCCGATCTTACAAAAATGTACTTTCCACCCACACTGACTCCCTCTAATAAGGCTTTCTCCTTGCTTCTGTTCCACTCAAACCCTTTCCGGCTAGGATCTTCCCCTCCTCTACCTTTAGATACAAATATAAATTAAAGAAAAGATAACAATGTTTAATATTTAAAAAGATCTATATATATATATATATATATATATATATATATATATATATATATATATATATATATATATATATATATATATATATATATATATATATATATATATAATATATATATATATTATATATATATATATATATATATATATATATATATATATATATATATATATATATATATATATATATATATATATATATATATATATATATATATATATATATATATAGTTTACCACCACTCGCTAGCAGACCCCTTTTCAAGGATGGGGCATAAATAGGAAACAAAAGGGAAAAAAGCCCACAATATCCCGAACGTAACGTAAATCACTTAGGTGGACATGAATAGAGGTCTTGAAGAGAGGAACATTAAATGCAAGAGGAAAAACTGAAGATGGTAAGGAGTTCTACATAACAAAGGAGGAGGAACTGCGACGAGAAAGTCTGTTATTTCTCTGTAGTATTCACACAAAATTCGTAAGAAAGCTGTGAGGACACCGCTTTTGCTACAAGGGAGACGCAATGGTGGAATGCGAGAGGTCAATTCCCTCGAGCACCTGCCATTGCAGTACTTATGGAAAAGAGACAGTATATATATATATATATATATATATATATATATATATATATATATATATATATATATATATATATATATATATATATCGCGTCAAAGAAGCAAAATTTGATTTGTTAGAATAATTTTCTATAACTGCCAAAAGAGAAATTCTGTCAAATACAAATATTTTGATTAAGCGACTTTGTTTTGCAACTAATATTAAACTTAATATTCACAATCAAAAGAGAAGTTTGTGTGTTTGTTTGTATGTGTGTATGTGTGTGTGTGTGTGTGTGTGTGTGAAAATGACTTCTAACACAAATGTTGAACATTTAATTGATTTTTTAATGAGGTATATATATATATATATATATATATATATATATATATATATATATATATATATATATATATATATATATATATATATATATATATATATATATATATATATATATATATATATATATATATATAATATATATATATATATATATATATATATATATATATATATATATATATATATATATATATATATATATATATATATATATATATATATATATATATATATATATATATATATATATATATATATATATATATATATATATATATATATATATATATATATATATATATATATATATATATATATATATATATATATATATATATATATATATATATATAAAATCGCGCAGATGAAATTTAAATTAAGATTAAAAGGAAGTTAGGACTTTCGACGCTCGAACGTCTTTTAATTTAAAAATATGACAAAAGTTAGTTAAAATAAAGGTATAATACTACACAAGTAAATTTTTTTTTTTTTTTTTTTTTTTTTTTTTTTTTTTTTTTTTTTTTTTACTTTAAAATTTTCAATTACTTCAAACGAGGAAAGATCAAAATAAAGCCTTATATGATGCGTATCGCCAAAGCTTTACAGTAAAGCAATTATATACTATATATATATATATATATATATATATATATATATATATATATATATATATATATATATATATATATATATATATATATATATATATATATATATATATATATATATATATATATATATATATGTGTGTGTGTGTGTGGGTGTGGGTGTGGGTGTGTCTACTATAAAGTTCTTGTTTAATTTTTCCTTTGTTAATATATTCATTAAAGAAAGTCGTAAATATAAATTGAGATTAAAATTTAAACGAGGTTATTTCGTGTCTCAAGGTTAATGAGATTATTTCTAGACTTGTCAAAAACGAGTCTATTTCAAACCCAAGGCCTAAGTGAGGCTATTTCTAGAGATAAAACAAGTCTATCAAGCACCAAGAACAAAAAGAGTCTATTCCTAGACTCGACAAAAAAAAAAAAAAAAAAAAAGTCTATTTCAACCCCAAAAGACTAAGCGAGGCTTTTCTATAAACATTTTATGATATTTTGAATTTAAAGTCCAAAATTATATAAAATGAAATTTCTCAAAATTTCGTTCAGTTTCAAAACCTTTTTTAGGAGGGGGTGGGGTAGGGGGTGATCTTTAAAGCCATTTTGAGCAATTGTTCGTAAGCTTCGTTCTATTATAAAACAGGAAGGCAATTCCAAGTCGGCAATTGTAATAAATTTATTGACGTTGAATATTTCGAAATATTATTATTATTAAATAAATAATTTAAATTAAAATAAAAAAAAAGTAGTAAACGGAATATATATATTCATGAGTCAGTAGTTATTAATATTAATTTTATTATTATAACAATTACTATAAATTTTGCTATTACGGTTAATATTATTATTATCATTACTTATTATAATTATTACCATTTTTATTATTATTATTATTATTATTATTATTATTATTATTATTATTATTATTATTATTATTATTATTATTATTATTATTATTATTATTATTATTATTATTATTATTATTATTATTATTTTATTTTTTATTTTATTTATTATTATTATTATATATATATATATATATATATATATATATATATATATATATATATATATATATATATATATATATATATATATATATATATATATATATATATATATATATATATATATATATATATATATATATATATATATATATATATATATATATACATATATATATATATATATATATATATATATATATATATATATATATATATATATATATATATATATATATATATATATATATATATATATATATATATATATATATATATATATATATATATATATATATATATATATATATATATATATATATATATATATATATATATATATTTGTATTTGCATTGGTGTTTAATATTAAGGAAAAGATACAAAAAGTTTTTATTTTATTACTTAGAATTTAATTTGGTTTATTTGTTCAATGAATTTTCAATTTAAGCAAAATTTTAAGTCTTGTTCAAGAATAAAAATTTTGTTTCATTCATTTGTGTTCTTGCTCTATAAAGCGCAATTGGAGTCATATATTTTTAATGTCTTTCTGATTGCTTTGGGCTTCGTGTTTTAGTTCAATTTGCATTTAGTAATGAACTTAGTTTAAACTTATGATAAAATTCAAACCAAACTTCTCGGTGCAGAATGAAAAATATTAACTTTCTAATCGCACCACAAATTGTTAAAAATAATTATTATTTTGATATTTATATAAGAATAATTTTA
>SEYY01022711.1:35000-37500 GCA_009176605.1 Armadillidium nasatum | reverse complement strand
AAACACTTTTTTTATATAAGTTAAATGGATATTTTTATGAAATATTATATATTAATATCTTCAAACAAAAGGGTTGATATTTCACTTTTATTATTAAAGGTAATAATAATACTAATAATAATAATAATAATAATAATAATAATAATAATAATAATAATAATAATAATAATATAATAATACATGAATAAGAAAATAAATAAATAGATAAATTTTTAAATAAAAATAATTAGTGGTTTAAATTTATTAACAAATCTTATCCCTGTTTTTTTTAAATATTAAAATTATTCCTCAAGTTCAAATTATTGGCAATCCTGCTTTTTGAATATTAAAATTATTTCTCAAGCTTAAATAATTGGTAACCCTGCTTTTTAAATATTAAAATTATTTCTACAGGTTAAATTATTGGTAACCCTGTTTTTTAAATGTTAAAATTATTTCAATAGCTTAAATTATTAATAACTCTGCTTTTTTTAAATACTAATTTTTTTTGGCTTTTAAATATTGGCAACCCTGCTTTTATATTTATTTTTCCAGTTTAAATTATTTTCAACTCTTCTTTTAATTTTTTTACCAGTTTAATTCATTGGTAACACTGTTTTTTAAATATTAAAATTATTTTCAAAGTTTAAATTATTGGCAACCCTGCTTTTTAAAATATTAAAAAATTTTCTCTACTTTTAATTATTGGCAACCCTGCCTTTAAATTTTTTTTTTAGTTTAAGTTATTGGCAACACTGCTTTAAAATTTATTTTTCCAGTGTAAGTTATTGGCAACCCTGCTTTTTAAATATTAAAATTATTTACACAGTTTAAACAAATGGCAATCTTTCTTTTTAAATATTAAAATTATTTCCACATTTTAAATTATTGGCAATCCTGCTGTTTTAAATACAAAAATTAATCTCCATTGATACTTAATGAGTTGAAATTTAATGTTTTTCATTTCAGTATTATTCAGACTTACCAATAAATTAGTTCAACTTCCAACTCTGACGACGACTTAGCTACTCAGGTACCGTACACTAAAAAACAACTGCAATAACAACTATAACTATGACAATAACTATAACTATATATATAGCAGCAACTATAACTATAATTATAAATAGAACTATAACCATAATTTTTTACTATAACTATAACTAAAGCTATAACTATAACTATAACACCAACTACAACTACAACTAGCTACAACGACAGTTACAACTACAAGTACAACTATAGCTATAACTATAACCAACTGCAAACTACAACTATAACTATAACCAACTACTACTATAACTATACAACTATAACCAACTACTACTATAACTACAACTATATACAACTATAACTATAACCAACTACAATTATAACTATAACTGCAATTCAAGCATTAAAGGTATTTGAATCTAATGTTAGTATCTCACTAAGTATTGCCCTATTCGAGGAGGAAAATTCTCTAGGTAGTTTCTGTGTAGGACCCACACCAGAGATCGAACCATCACCTTCAAAATACATTGAGTCAATCACTCTACCATTGTGCCACGGCAACGGAAAATTAATTAAATGTTAATAATAATAATTATAATAATAATAATAATAATAATAATAATAATAATAATAATAATAATAATAATAATAATAATAATAATAATAATAATAATAATAATAATAATAATAATAATAATAATAATAGTAATAATAATAATAGTAATAAGTAAATAAATATTTAAATACTAATAATAATAATATTAATAAATAATAATGATAATAAAAATAATAAATAAATGAATAAAGCTATTTCTATTGCTAATACTACTTCCGATTTTAATAATAATAATAATAATAATAATAATAATAATAATAATAATAATAATAATAATAATAATAATAATAAGCATCTGTAGAGAGCAAAGAGAATTTAATATATAAATAATATTTTATAAATATATAAATAAATAACCCTTAATACATATGCAATATTAAATTTCAGTAATGAAAAAAAAAAAAAAAAAAAAAAACTATTGAAATCATTATGCTCTTATTTCAAGAGTCTCAACAACCATGAATATATATATTAATATATACTATATATATATTATATATATATATATATATATATATATATATATATATATATATATATATATATATATATATATATATATATATATATATATATATATATATATATATATATACTTTGTGTGTATGTATGTATGTATGTATGTATGTTATGGTAATTACTGGTCAAAACCCATATTAGAGATGAAGTACAAATTGGAGACCAGCGTTTAGAATTTAAAGGAGAGAATGGAGAGAGAGAGAGAGAGAGAGAGAGAGAGAGAGAGAGAGAGAGAGAGAGAGAGAGAGAGAGAGAGAGAGAGAGAGAGAGAGAGAGAGAGAGAGAGAGAGAGAGAGAGAGAGTTCTAGGTGCACGTCGTTTGATAATGTTTTAGTTAAAGGAGAAAGAAGCAAAGATAGAAGATGGAAATGTTTGACAAATGTTTAGGAAGAG
>SEYY01022711.1:15000-25000 GCA_009176605.1 Armadillidium nasatum | reverse complement strand
ATATTTTCTAATAATATAGTATTGTTAAACACAGATCAAAAGGATTATAAAGAATGGTAATGAGTTTAAGTGTCTATGAGGAGAGGTAGCTTTAAATATGAACTCAGGTAAAGGTAAAGAAATGTTCGAGGGAACATTTCGTACAGAGAAAAAGACAAAGGTCTAAGTATTGTTTGAGTCATCACTTAACAAAAGAACAATGGTTAATATCATCTTAGAACAAGTTGATGAATATTCTTTCCTTGAATAAATTGCATTTCAAATAAAAAAAAAAAAAAAAAAATAATAAAAATAAAAAAAAAATAAAAAATTCGATATTGAAATTCAAAGGAAAATAAAAATTATTCAGAGGCTTTTAACATTGATTAAAGAGGAAGGCTTTTTAGCGAACAAATTTTTATTCTTTGAAATGTTATACAGCTGCAAAACAAATCTAAAACAACAACAACAATTTTAAAATCCTTAGAACACAGAACAAAAATGGAGAAGAACAATGGATAAGAACGTGTATACATAAGTAAAATATGTAATATTTCAGGAATAAGGAGACGAAACACAAGGAATTTAAAAGGTCAGGTCATTTAACTAGGATAAATTACATTATATGGACAAAAAAAGTATTAAAATAGATCCAACTGAATGTAAAATATTTTCAAGAAACCACTCATTTAATTTTTTTTTACCACCACAAACGGGCAAGGCCCTTTTCGTGAAAGGGACATTATTATATAAAACAAACAAATAAACCAACTTTATCCCAAAACTACTAAATCACTTAGGTGAGCGCAGACGAAAGCTTTAATAGGTGGGCAGATGAAATTAGAACATCTACAGGAGGAAGGTCAATATTGGTAAAATCTACTAGAGGGCAGAGGCCTGTGTACCGAAGAGGACAAATGTATGCTGGTGTGATAATAATGCTAAAGATATTTACTATATATATATATATATATATATATATATATATATATATATATATATATATATATATATATATATATATATATATATATATATATATATAATATATATATATATATATATATATATATATATATATATATATATATAATAATATATAATATATAAAGCCCTGAGTTTACCAAAACTTTTTTTGTCAATACTCAGGTATTTTCCCCTCAAAATATCTTGTCCCTGAAAACTTCAGTGATTTTCTATGCTTCCAAGTCACTTTATAATATATATATATATATATATATATATATATATATATATATATATATATATATATATATATATATATATATATATATAATATATATAATATATATATATATATATGTATAAATAGTTTACTGTATTTCTAATTCTTCTTCACCTATCCATTCCAATATGTGTGTTTGTACTTAAAACTATTCTTATTTTATAAGGAAAATACAACAGATAGAGAGCTGAAAGTGTGGCTGTAAATGTAGGTATAAGGTATAGGTGTAGGAATAAATGTAATTGTAGGTATAAGGTATAGATGTACATAACTCTACTGATCAATCCTGTAAATCTAATTGTGGTAATAAAACTGTAATTTTATCAATTATTCAAAAAAAGTAGTCAAAAAAGCAGAACTTTCCATATAAAAGAAATTTTTTAATTGTCCATTTACTATCTCTTTAAAAGCTACCATGGATGAATGCGAGCAAATTGCTTCACATAAATGGAAGAAATCTCTCCCCCATGCAACGTTGGCAAGCTATCGGTCAGTATAAGAGATTATTTGTATTAATCCTACCTATTAAAACCTTCATCAGTCCCCCTCTCAGTTTCTTTCAGACCACCCAAATAGTCAAAATATAGGTATTGCAAAGCATATTAAGTGAATTGAGTTTTTAAAATCTCATAGTTGCTGAAATACTTAGATGGCCTAACAGACTTTTCCCAGGATAATGTTTGTCTACATCCTTTCACAACATCTACTGGCATCTACGTCGTCTACATTCTTCCACAACATAAACCTACATCTACGTCTGTCTTCATTCTTCCATAGCATCTGCCTGCATCTACGTCTGTTTACATCCTTCCACAACATCTACTTGCATCTACGTCTATCTTCATCCTTCCACAACATCTACTTGCATCTACGTCTGTCTTCATCCTTCCACAACATTTACCTGCATCTACGTCTGTCTACATTTTTCAACAACATCTACCTGCATCTAAAGCCTATATATATATATATATATATATATATATATATATATATATATATATATATATATATATATATATATATATATATATATATATATATATATATATATATATATATATATATATATATATATATATATATATATATATATATATATATATATATATATATATATATATATATATATATATATAAATATATATATATATATATATATATATATATATATATATATATATATATATATATATATATATATATATATATATATATATTATATATATATATTTGGTATAAATTTAACGTCCTTATGATAATGATATATTGTACTACAAATTTCACAATAACATTTTTTTTCTCTTTTATATGAGCAATTTATCTTCATAATAAAGTTCTCATAATCATAAAAGATTCCTTATTATATATATATATATATATATATATATATATATATATATATATATATATATATATATATATATATATATATATATATATATATATATATATTCAAATTAACTGAATACATTATAAAATGGATACTTAAGCTATTGCTTTCTCTCTAATACTTTTTCCTTTCTTACTTTTTTATTTCTCAAACTACTTACTACCCATCGATGGGGAATGAAGCCCACGTATGCCCATGGCATGAGTTATTCTTACTCATTGTCAAGTTCCAATTTTATAAGAAAAATTGAATGGGTCACTTGGGATAAATAAAAATTCTCAAATTTAATGGTCAATTGTATGTATGTATGTGTGTGTAATAACACTGTGCCCATACTTATATATATATATATATATATATATATATATATATATATATATATATATATATATATATATATATATATATATATATATATATATATATATATATATATATATATATATATATATATATATATATATATATATATATATATATATATATATATATATATATATATATATATATATATATATATATATATATATATATATATATATATATATATATATATATATATATATATATATATATATATATAAATTGCAGCAGTACCACCTCACAGCAGTGTCACATCATAGCTGTGTCACCTTACAGCCGGTCCACCTCACAGCCGGGACACCTCACAGCTGTGCCACCTCACATCTGTGCTACCTTACAGCCGTGCTACTTCACAGCCGTACCACCTCACAGCCTGTACCACCTCACAGCCGTGCCACCTCACAGCCGTGCTACCTCACAGCCTGTCCACCTCACAGCTGGGCCACCTCACAGCCTGGCCACTTCACAGCCATGTAACTGGGAATTCTTATCTTCTGAGTTAAGATCTATAAACTACATGGAATAAAATAAACTCGGAGAAAAGATTCATAATCATATTCAGAATGGGAATGAGCAGTACCAATATACAAATACTTACATTAAATTGTCCAACAATAAACCCTTAACACTAACTACAGTTAAGCTACTTAAATCCTACGGAGATAAGTAAATACATTAAATATAATACAAAATATGATACAAGGTCAATCCTCAGACTGTTTTACTCCCGTCGTATTGGTGTGTTATCAATTGATGACTTTATACACAAAAGAATCGTCTCTGCCAACAAAGATTCCTCACGCAAAACCATTCTATTGGGAATAAAAAGCACAAAGATGAGTGATTTCCACAATAAGGATACAACAAAGCTCCACGATTGGGAAAGATAAGGTTCACCAAATCCCTGAATAAAACTGTTCACACAAGCAATTAGGGTCAGTAAAACCGAAATTCCCCACAATATAGGTTCAAACCAGAGTTTCTCCTTCACTCCATGGTAATATATGCGACTTCATTTCAATTGTTGACCTTCACACCAATGAATGTACACTCGGGGTCTCACACCGATTGGACAACTGCACAGGATAGCTATTGACATTAGTTTTCCTAGTTCCCGCGCCGGTTCCTATAAAACAGGCAGAACAACGGCTTTAGTATTCAGTACATAGTCCCTGATAATAATAATAATAATAATAATAATAATAATAATAATAATAATAATAGTAATAGTAAGTAATAATATTAATAATAATAATTATAATATAATTATAATAACAATAATAATAATATTAATAATAATAATAGTAATAGTAAGTAATAATAGTAATAATAAATATAATGATGATTTTGATGATAATGTTAAAGATGATAATGATAATGATAACAATAATAATTATGATAATAAATGACAATGATACTAATGATAATAATGACAATTATAATAATAATAATAATTAGTAATAAATAATAATAAATTATAATCCCTATATATCACGCATCACTAGTACCCAAATTTACAACTTTTAATCTTGACACAAATCTGCTGACGTTAACTAATATTAAACTTTGATAATTTACATGCTTTGGCTTATTTATTTTCAGAGCTTTCAATACTTTCAATCTATTTCCATTTTTAGCTTTAACGTAACATTTATTTAGATTAAGATAAATTTTATTCACAGTTCAGATTAGCTAACAAAACTTAACTTACTCATTTCACGGGACTTTAGAACTTGTTTAAACTTCTTCAACTAGTAAGGGTAACTTCTCCAACTAGTAATGGTAACTTCTTCAATAGTAAGGGCAACTTCTTCAACAGTAAGTGTAACTTCTTCAACAAGAAATGGTAACTTATTCAACTAATAATTATAACCGTCAACGAGTAATGGTAACTTCTTCAACGAGTAAGAGTAACTTCTTCAATTAGTAAAGGTAACTTCTTCAATTAGTAAGGGTAACTTCTTCAATTAGTAAGGGTAACTTCTTCAACTAGTAAGGGTAACTTCTTCAATTAGTAAGGGTAACTTCTTCAACTAGTAAGGGTAACTTCTTCAATTAGTAAGGGTAACTTTTCAATTAGGAAAGGTAACTTCTTCAACTAGTAAGGGTAACTTCTTCAATTAGTAAGGGTAACTTCTTCAACTAGTAAGGGTAACTTCTTCAATTAGTAAAGGTAACATCTTCAACTAGTTAGGACAAACACGCATAACTTTACCAACTATTTGGTTATTTTTTTCTTTTGAAATGCCAGCCTCTCACAATACATATATAATTATTCCATCTACAGTGGCTCAAACAGTAGAGTAATTGACTCGCGTGCTTGAGGGATCCCCACTTGGGGATCCATACTACGTAGAAAAGTTTCTCTCCTAGAATAGGGCAATGCCCGTGAGATGTGAACTTTTATTAAAAAATAAATCGTATGATCGTATAAATACATGTAATTCATTGTTGTAAGACAGCAAGTGCCTATATATATATATATATATATATATATATATATATATATATATATATATATATATATATATATATATATATATATATATATATATATATATATATATATATATATATATATATATATATATATTATTTTATTCAATAAACAAATTTAGTTAGTAATTTAGAAAATAATTTAATTATAATTACTAGAAATCGCTAGACAATTTTAAATTTTAATAATATTAATTATAATAATTATAATTATATTTATAGAAGGTTTGAATAATTTATTTGATAATTGGTAATTATTGGTAATCATTATTATTTTTATCAATATTTTAATGTTTTTTATCAACACTTACATGTATGTATGTATGTATGTATGTATGTATGTATGTATGTATGTATGTATGTATGAAAGTGCTTATGTTTGTTTATTTGTATTATGTATGTATTTACGCATATATGTATATATGTATTTATGTATATATGTATGATGTTTGTATGTATCTATGTTTTTCTTTTTCTTTTTTTTCTTTTTTTTCCCCCCTCTGGTTTGTAAACGCCACAGGCCTACTAAAATTCCACCAGAGTTAGGGGGAAAGTCGGGAACCTGTTCAAATTAATGGCCGACATGACATGATACTTGGCGTTTGAAGGTGTATAAATCGTAGGAAGTTGGGAAAATAGATGAAGGAAGTGTTTTCCAGACTTTACCAGTAGAGTATATGTAAGATTGAGCATAGCGGTTAAGTCTTGGGTCAGAGAGTTGGATAGAGAAAGGATGAGAGTGTGTATAGAAAGACGAGTCTCACGAGCCCTTCTCAATGGTGGAGGTATGCGACAAGAGAGTTCAGAAGAGCAGTGTCAGTTATAATAACGATAGTATAGTTTTGTGTGAATTTTTTGTATATATATATATATATATATATATATATATATATATATATATATATATATATATATATATATATATATATATATATATATATATATATATAATTTTGTATGTACGTATGTATAAATACATGTGTGTATGCATGCGAGTAAGTATGCATACATTTTATCCGTGAACATTTATCTTTATACACACGCTTCCTCTGGTACAAATTTAACGTCTTCAGTGGACGTGATATTTGTACTATATAAACTTCATTATAATTTGATTCGCAATTTGTTTTCATAATAAAACTTTTCCTAATCTTAAAAAGAATTTTTTTTATTACGATTTTCTTTCTTATATTTTAATATATTTATTATATTATAAATATATATATATATATATATAATATATATATATTAATAATATATATATATATATATATATATATATATATATATATATATATATATATATATATATATATATATATATATAATATATATAATATATAATATATATATTTATTTATTTATTTATTTATTTTTTATTTATTTAATACCAGACAAAAGGATTTCTCGGTGGTTAACTGCAGGTTTTTGTCTGGTAAATATGAATCCCATAATTCTTCCCACAGTTGTAATTCAAGGATTATGACGTCATTACCCCAAATGAACAACCCCAAGAAATCAACGATAGTCTTATTTAAATAATTAAATAAAACAGCGTCCTGGAAATCATATAGTAAAAAAAATTGGTTTTAGAGAATAAAAATGAGAACGTGAAGAAGAGTAATATTAGTCATTTTGAAAAATTGAAGAATTGAAGAGAAAGAGTCACACAAAATTCTCCTACTCCTTTCTGAACACAATATTTCTGTGAATTTCTTACATCTTTACAATATCCAAAGTCTTCAATATTCATCCTTCCCCCTCCCCCCTCCTCCCCATATCATATTATGCAAAGTACGATAAAAAATACACTAATTATGTTCATTTTCCCTATGTTAAAGCAAACTAAAGAAGAAAATAAAGAAGAAATAAGGAGCTCGATGATCTCGGGAATTTATGAACACCCAAAATTTTATAAAGGTTTTAATTCTTACAATTTCATATATCTGTTCTGTACACTGTAAATATTGTCCTAACGAATCGTTGGGACAAGTGACAAAAATGTCACAGTAAAATTTTCAATAGAGAAAAGACATGTTTAAGCATAAAAAAGTTGCTTCACCGATTTATTTTCTAATAAGAATTTAACTGAAAAAATTTGTTGTGACATTTATGCCACTTGTCCCAACGATTCGTTAGGACAATTTTTGCAGTGTAACTATAATATATATATATATATATATATATATATATATATATATATATATATATATATATATATATATATATATATATATATATATATATATATATATATATATATATATATATATATATATATATATATATATATATATATATATATATATATATATATATATATATATATATATATATATATATATAAATATATATAAACCTTTCTTGATCAATATATGTTTTATTTTCAATTTTAAAATTTTCAAATTTTTATATTTTTATTAGTTTTCCATTTTGCCTTCATGCAAAAATAAATACCTACATAAAATATAATAAAATATTTATATTTTTTAGTAAAAGAATAATCTTGGCAAATATTTTAAAATATTAAAAATAAAAAAAAAAAAAAAAATATTTTTAAAAATATTTTTAAAAAAAAAAAAAAAAAAAAAAAAAAAAAAAAAAAAAAAAAAAAAAAAATATATAAATATATAATATATATATATATATATATATATATATATATATATATATATATATATATATATATATATATATATATATATATATATATATATATATATATATATATATATATATATATATATATTATATTATATAATATAAAATAAATATATATATATATATATATATATATATATATATATATATATATATATATATATATATATATATATATATATATATATATATATATATATATATATATATATATATATATATATATATATATATATAATATATATATATATAATATAGTGTTGTGTGTGTGTGTTGGGTTGGTGTTTGAGGTTTTGAAGCAAAAGAAATTCAATGAATAAATATCAAGCTTAGGGTATTTTGAAGTCACATAAATGAAGGAACAACACGATTGTAGACAATGAATAACCGAATGGGATATGGATCCCATAATTCTCCCACAGTTGTAATTCAAGGATTATGACGTCATTACTCCAAATGAACAACCCCAAGAGAAACAGAGGATTTTAACACAAATAATTGTTACAGGAACAGCACAATGATGACGAAACGAAGATTATAAATGGCAAAAAGAGTTTTAAAGAAGAAAACACTATCACTATTGATTCCAGCTATTACAACAAGGGTCAAAAATATATGGTGTATGTTTTCACACAAATGAAGGAAAAACACGATTGTAGACAACGTGTAACCGAATGGGATATGGATCCCATAATTCTCCCACAGTTGTAATTCAAGGATTATGACGTCATTATCCCAAATGAACAACCCAAAGAGAAACAGAGGATTTTAGCACAAATAATTGTTACAGGAAAAACACAATGATGACGAAGCGAAGATTATAAATGGCAACAAGAGTTAAAGAATAATAATAATAATAATAATAATAATAATAATAATAATAATAATAATAATAATAATAATAATAATAATAATAATAATAATAATAATAATAAAAGGCAGACTACAAAATACAGAAAGATATGCAAAAGCAAATAGAGAAAGAAGGCAACAGAAAAGAAAATAGAGAACACAAAAAATAAGCGAAAACAATATGAGAACAAGAGGAAAACCGCAAGAACAAGCGCAAAAAAAAAACAAAAAAAATAAAAAAAAAACGCAAGAACAAGCTGAAAAAAAAAGGATAAAACAATAATTCAACTATATTTAAATTGTTCCGCTTGAAATTCCTCTACAGAATTTATTCACCTCCGAGTCATAACCGGAAGGAAGAGAACCTCCCTTTCAGGGCCCTCCTTCAGGGTGTGTGTGTGTGTGTGTGTGTGTGTGTGTGTGATAAATCCCTTTTATTACGACAGATTCGTTTCCTTAACCCTAAAGCATAATGCCTAAATCTGTCTTTTCTGTCTCGTTAATAATACCCTTCCCTTCCCCCTCCTGAGAAGGGGTTTATGTCCTTTCCCTCCCCCCTACTGAGATGGGGTTTATGTCCTCTTCTTCTCCCCCATCCTTAAAAGGGGTTTATTATAAATTATCCCCTTTTACTGTTATTCTGTTTACAAGATTCTTTTGGGGTTATTTTTTTAGCTCTTTTTACATTTTGTTTAGCCATTTTAGCAAATTTTTTTGGATATTTTTACCATTTTATGGTTTTCTTGACCATTTTTTTTTTTTTATCTATTTTTTTTTTTTTTTTTTGAACGATATATTTATTATTTTTGGATTTAGAGATGAATTATAATATCGTTAAAGAAAATCTCTTTTGTCTCTAATTCTTCGAAAAGGATATATATATATATATATATATATATATATATATATATATATATAATATATATATATATATATATATATATATATATATATTATATATATATATATATATATATATATATGTGTGTGTGTGTGTGTGTGTGTGTGTGTGT
>SEYY01022711.1:7500-10000 GCA_009176605.1 Armadillidium nasatum | reverse complement strand
TATATATATATATATTTTATACTCAGCACCATATCCCGCATGAAGCAGGGTGGTGTCGGCTGCAGAAAGTATTCATATTCCTGCAACCGTACATGGGAAGAGAGAAATACTGGTTAAGAGGTTTCCCAGCCTCTTGAACCATAATTATGATTACGCCAATATGTCCAACACTTAACCACTGTACCACTTATATATATATATAAATAAAATTAAATTAATTAAATAAATTTTATATTTTTTTTTTTTTTTTTTTTTTTTATTTTTTTTTATATATATATATATATATATATATATATATATATATATATATATATATATATATATATATATATATATATATATATATATATATATATATATATATATATTATTTTTTTATATAATATATAAATATATATATAATATAAATAAATATATATAATATATATATATATATATATATATATATATATATATATATATATATATATATATATATATATATATATATATAAATATATATATATATATATATATATATATATATATATATATATATATATATATATATATATATATATATATATATATATATATATATATATATATAATATATATATATTATATTATATATATATATAATATATAATATATATATAATAATTATTATATATATAATATTATATTATAAAAATAAACTAATCTTTACTTTTCATCCGATAAGACTACTAAAGAAAAACCCGAAAAAAACAATAAAACTGAAAATATTAATTAAAAAAAAAAAAAAAAAAAAAAAAAAAATCTTTTAAGAATTTTTTTTTTTAATGAAAAGAAATTTCACAAATTTTCCCCCTCCCAACCCCCCACAAAAAAATCTACATTGGAATTTGACGTGATTTTAGCAATCCCATTTTACGGAACTGTTGTTTTGTATAAATCTGGAGCAAAAAATTCTCAAGCTCCTTATGTTATCAAGGATAAAAAAAATAATTTTTTTTCACTGTATCCTTCAATACATGAGCTCAAAGCAAGCGCACACACACACACACACACACACACACACACACATATACATATATATATATATATATATATATATATATATATATATATATATATATATATATATATATATATATATATATATATATATATATATATATATATATATATATAGTTGGGGATAAAATGTAATAATTGTTAACAAAAACATAAAGACAAAGATAGATATATAGATAAATAGATGTGTACATAGGCTGATAATTGATTAATGGATAGATAGATGGATTGATACAAAGATATACACATACACACATACATACGTACATACATACATACATACACACATACATACATAAATATTTAACTAATATATTCAGGTTTAGGTTTAGTGTACAGCAGTAGTATTTTTTTTCTAAAATAGATTAAAAGAGATATATATATATATATATATATATATATATATATATATATATATATATATATATATATATATATATATATATATATATATATATATATAGAGAAGAGAGAGAGAGAGAGAGAGAGAGAGAGAGAGAGAGAGAGAGAGAGAGAGAGAGATTCATAGAGATACCTACATAGATAGAAATAGAAATAGATAAAAAAAAATTCTACAGTCGACACCACCCTGCATTTATGCAGGATAAGGTACAAAAGTATAAAATATATATATATATATATATATATATATATATATATATATATATATATATATATATATATATATATATTATATATATATATATATATATATATATATATATATATACTAAAGCTATTATTGGTGTGTGATTTATTTTTTAAGTGTTTTAGTGTTTTAATTATCGAAATATCAAAAAGTTATAAGATCTGCAGCTCATATTTTCCAGTTCACTTGACCTTCTGTTTTTGCTGTCTCTTTTTTTATAGGTTTTACAGCGGCAAGAGCTCGAGGAATATGCCCACTGTTGTGCTACCACGTTTACCACATCCCTTTTTCTCAAAAGGGTTGCAATGATTTGCACATAAAATTTGTGTAGAAATTGGCAACTTCAGGCTTACCCGCAGTGGGGCTTTCCTCATTTCAGTCACCTCTGTTCTGTGGAATACTTTTCCATCTTCTATGTTTCCCACTGAGTTTACTCTCCCCCACTTTAGAGCTTTCTTAAGGTGACGATTTTATAGTTTTATTCTTCACCTATTCATTTTTATTTTGCCCCTACCCTTTCAATATATATATATATATTATATAATATATATAATATATATATATATATATATATATATATATATATATATATATATATATATATATATATATATATATATATATATATATATATTTTAAAATTCATACATTTACGCCACTTTGGCTAAAATTTAGTTCATGTTTTATATTCCAAAACACTTTTAAATTCTGCTAGAATAAATAAATAAATAAAATAAAATAAAATAAATAAAAAGTAAGGAAACATTAAAATATAAAATAAAAGTGAATATTAAATTTCAAAACTGAATAATT
>SEYY01022710.1:55000-61746 GCA_009176605.1 Armadillidium nasatum | reverse complement strand
ATCTTGATGGTATCCTCCTGTGGTTCTCAAAACTTATGCTTCAGAGCTTGCACCCTTCTTTGATAAATTATTTCGTCTATGTCTTTCTACTTCAACGTTCTCTTCTTACTGGAAATGTGCGCTCATTCAGTCTGTGCTTAAAAAGGGGGACCCCTCTCAACCATCCAACTACCGTCTCATTTCTTTAACCTCCGATATTTCTAAAGATTTCGAATCTATTTAACAGGAAGATTTGGAATAATTTCAATTCTCAATAATCAATTCAATTCTTCTAATCTTACCTCTGATCGCCAGTATTGCTTTTGTAAGAAACGCTCTACTAGTGATCTTTTTTCCTTTCTCTCTGACTCTTGGTCATCCGCTCTTCGTTATTTCGGTGAATCTATTGCTGTCGCACTGGATATATCAAAAGTTTCAGATAGAGTCTTTCACAAAGTTTTGATTTCCAAACTTTCCTATCCACAACACTTTTCTGTTTTTTATTAATAACCTTCTCTCTCTTACTTCATTTCCTATCCATTCCCATGCCGATGACTCCACCTTTTATTACTATTTTTAATTTAAAGGCACCCCTCCCAACAGCATTTCAAATTGGGCAGAGAAATTATTTTCTTTTTAAATGCCACCAAAACTCAATTCCTCCATCTCTGTTCGACACAATCTTCCATACAACTATGATATCTTCTTCAAAAACACACAACTCAAACCATCATATGTCCTTTATATATATATATATATATATATATATATATATATATATATATATATATATATATATATATATATATATATATATATATATATATATATATATATATATATATATATAATGGCGTAAGGGTTCACCATCACCCTACCCCTACCATGTCCATTTCCCTCCTTCACTTCATTGACTTAATAAGAACACACACACACACAAACCCATAATGGTGTATTGGTTCTCACGCACTGCAGCTCTTTCTTAACTATAATAATAATTATTATTATATTAACAAAACCTGCTAAATATATGTAGAAACACCCATTTTTGCCTCTTTTGATGAGTAAAGGGTACTAAGTCGCGTAAAAACATGTACAAGCACACACATACACACACATACACACATAGATATTATTATATAAGCATACATTGTTAAACACACGTATATACACCAAACACACATACAAACACGCACACACATGCATAAGATGTTTCCATAGTAACTGTTTTTAGATCTTTTCACTAAATAAACAAATTTCACTAAATATTATTTTATATTTATTCCAATTTGTTAGCTTTATTATTATTACAAAAATTTTACTTTGTTATGTTAAGCATAACAGTCTGTGCAATGGTAAAATTTTAAATTAATTGCAGTTAATTCATTACAATTGTTGTGTATATGAATATAAATAACGAAAAGTCTATATGTGAGCGTGTTTCTTGCTATGTGTAGTATATCTGAAAGTAAATGTGTTCTTGTATATGCACATGTAAGTATTTGCGTGCATGTGTATATTGTTATTCGTTGCTAATATGTGTTTGCATGTGTACGTGTGTGTGTGTGTGCTTATTTATGTGCTGGTGTACGAATGTATATATATTCTTACGTGTTTTAGCGTATCAGTGCTTTTTAGCCCTAAAATTTTAGGGAAATAAATATTTAAAAAAAAACTATAAATTAAAAATAAAACTATGAAAACTAAATATAAACTAAAATAAAAATTGAAAAAATTTAAATAAAACATTAAAATAAAAATAATAATAAAAAAACCTAAATGAGACTAAAAATAAAATAAAAATTCAAATTGAAATTCCAAAATTTAAAATGAAACTTGAAAAAGAAAACAAAAACTGAGAACTTAAAATTCAAAAAACTTAGACTTAAATGAAATTAAATTGAAAAACGTAAATAAAAAAACTGAAAACAAAATTATTGAGACTTAAATAAAAAAAAACTTGAACTGAAAACTGAAACTTAAAAATGAAATTTAAAAAGAATAAAAAAGGAAAAAAAGACCTAAAATAATATTTACCTGCAATACGAAGTAAGAATTACAAAAGAAAAAAAGACATGAACCTAAATAAACCTAAAATAAATAATTACCAAATGAAGTTACAAAAAAAAAAAATTCAATTTTAAAATGGATAAAGATTGCAGATGACTTGCTGTTTACGCACTGATTTAATTTTTTACCCAAGCTTGTTATGGAGTCAAATCTTTCTTGGTCAAGAGCATAAATCAAAGCACTGTGTTGACAGGAGAAATGAAAGATTTATTTCATACTATTTATTAAATGAATCATTAGCGTTCTTATACATTAAATCGATGTCACATGTCTAAAGTATGCTCGATTAATGCAATCGCGTGTTTATATTATGGCATGATTTTATGAAATAAAGTAGCCGTTTTTGGCCTAATAAAGTATTATGAAACTACTTTAAAGAAAAATAGTTTCAGATAAGTAATCAAGCGTTTATTATGCAATATGATGCAAATTATTGTTAAGAATGAACGAAAAGTGAAATATTGGAATTAAAACGAAAGGAGAAGTAGGGAGATCATCATATGGCAAAAGAACTGGACGTGTGAAGTACGAAAGGTAAGCTATTAGAGTATCTTAAAACCCAAAATGAAACAATTCTCTAAATGCAAAAAGGTCTGGGTACCTGAAAAGGAAATGGTTAAGAAGTTCAAAAGAGAAGGAATATGGATCTTAAAACGTGGAAAGATTTGTGAAACAAAAAAGATTTGGGTGCGTGAAAGTTAAAAAGTTTGGATGTACAAAAGTTAAGGTATGGAGATTTTAAATATAAAAAATGTAGAATTTTTGATACTGAAATGTTTTGTTGAGTAAAATGATAAAGGTTAGGAACTTGAACAGGCAAAGGTAAAGGAATGTTGAGTGGGGATATATTCGTGTTTGTGTGTGCAGGCGTTTGCGTATGTAAGTGTATATAGGTGACTGAGTATGTGTGCAGATGTATGTGTGAACGTTTTTTGAGTGTTTATGCGCATGCGTATGTAGCAGTGTGAATACAGGGTGTGTATATTATTTTGTATAAGAGTTTATGTGCTTTTATGAGTTAAATTCTGTATGTGTATATATATATATATATATATATATATATATATATATATATATATATATATATATATATATATATATATATATATATATATATATATATATATATATATATATATATATATATATATATATATATATATATATATATATATATATATATATATATATATATATATATATATATATATATATATATATATATATATATATATATATATATATATATATATATATATATATATATATATATATATATATATATATATAAAGTAAATAGAACATTATAGGAAGATAAAGATATCTTTCCTCATCTGGGGTCGAAACCACCGCATATTGCGACTGAGAACAACAAAGACTCGATGCTCTACCGCTGAGCTATCCTCGAACCCAGAAAAGTTCGATTCAAGAACAGTTTCAAGCATTCGAACTCCCGTCAAGGCACTATCACCAGGTATTCACCCTGTTCTTCCCACGTTCTTTAAGATTTATTCAATTACAATGCTTATAAACGCAGCAGTAAATATGTATGAAGTTGTTGTTCTCAGTCGCAACATGCGGTGGTTCGAAACCAGATGAGGAAAGATTTCTTTATCTTCCTATAATATTCTATTTACTTCATACAAATTTACTGCTGCGTTTGATAAGCATTGCAATTGATATATATATATATATATATATATATATATATATATATATATATATATATATATATATATATATATATATATATATATATATATATATATATATATATATATATATATATATATATATATATATATATATATATATATATATATATATATATATATATATATATATATATATATATATATATATATATATATATATATATATATATATATATATATATATATATATATATATATATTTACCTCTGGTGGGCAAAGGCTAGAGGCCCACTAACATTAAACCAGAGTTAGAGGGAAAGTCGGGAACATGGTCAAATTAAAGGCCGACATGACCTGATACACAGCGTTTGAAGGTGCCAAAGTCATAAGAAGTTGGGAAAATGTATGAAGGAAGTGTGTTTCAGACATTAACAGTAGAGTACATGTAAGATTGAGCATAGCGGTTAAGTCTTGGGGCAGAGAGTTGGACAGAGAAAGGATGAGACTGTGTAGAAAGACGAGTCGCACGAACCCTTCTCAAAGGAGGAGGTATGCAACGAGAGAGTTCAGAAGAGCAGTGTCTGCTGTAACAGCGATAGTAAAGAGAGAGTGACGCAACAATTCGACGGGCAGAATGAGATTGAAGAGAGTTAGTAATACGAGACAAACGAGAAATATCAGAGGTTAGTTGCTCCAAGGCTACCCTTCTCGAGTCTATCAACTGCTGTTAGGTGGGACGTTTTTCAAACTGGAAGGAATAATGAAGGGTTGAGTCGTCAGCATAGGAGTGGATAGGAGATGAGGTAATAGAGAGAAGGTCCTTAGTGAAAAGTAGAAAAAGTATTGGGATAGGGCGGAACCCTGAGGAACACCATTATTAATAGATTTAAAGGAAGAACGGTGGCCGTCTGCAACAGCTGCTATAGAACGACCGGAAAGGAAATTAGTGAGAAGATCACAGAGAGAAGGATAGATACCAGAAAGAGGGAAGTTTTGAAATCAAAGCTTTGTGCCAGACTCTATCGAAGGCTTTCGATATGTCCAGCGCCACAGCAAAAGATTCACCGAAATGCCGAAGAGCGGAGGACCAAGAGTCAGAGAGAAGGGAAAGAAGGTCACCTGTAGAGCGTTCTTACGAAACCCATACTGGCGATCTGAGATAAGATTAGAAGAATTGAGATGTTTCCAAATCTTCCTGTTAAGGATAGATTCGAAAACTTTAGAAAAAACGGAGGTTAAAGAAATAGGACAGTAGTTGGAGGGTTGAGAAGGCTCCCCCTTCTTCGGCACAGGCTGAATGAGCGCACGTTTCCAGCAAGAAGGGAAGGTTGAAGTAGAGAGAGAAAAGACGAAATAGTTTACCAAGGCAGGATGCAAGCTCGGAGGCACAAGTTTTTGAGAACCACAGACTACAGAAGGAATACCATCAGGACCGTACACTTTCTTAGTATTAAAGCTCAGAGAGAGCAGAAATAGCATCTTTAGAAGAAATTCTAATTTTAGCCATAATTGAGTTAGAGGGGATTGAAGAAGGAGGAATAGCTCCGAAATCGTCTAAAGTTGAATTAGAGGCAAAAGTTTGAGCGAAGAGTTCAGCTTTAGAAGAAGGTAAAACAGCAGTTGTGAAGTCGGAAGATACTAAAGGAGGGAAAAAGGAAGAAGCAAAGTTAGAGTTGACATTTTTTTGCAAAATGCCAGAAAGAACGTGAAGAAGAGGAACCAGAAAGATTATTGCATTTTCTACGGAGAAAAGAGTTTTTAGTGTTACGAAGGATAGATTTTGCACGATTCCGGGATGAAATATAAGTAGCATGAGTTTCTGGAGTTTGAAGACGACGGTAATCCCTGAAGGCAACATCCCTGCGGCGGAATAGCACGAGAACAAGCAGAGTTAAACCAAGGTTTGTTAGGTTTAGTAGAAGGGAAAGAATATGGAATGTACGCCTCCATGCCAGAGAGAATCAACTAGATAATGCGTTCTGTACACTCCGAGGGACCCCTCCCACGGAAGCAATAATCATTCCACGGGAAATCGAAGAAGTACGACCGCAAGTCCGACCAGCTTGCGGCACCGAAGATCCACAAACGTTTCCTTTCAATAGAAGGGGGTCTTTCCTGCGGAAGACTTGAAGAGATAGAAGAGGATACAAATATAAGAAAGTGATCGGAGAACCCAGAGGAAGAAAGAGTTTAACAGTATAAGGAGAAGGATTAGGAGTTAGAAAATGGTCTAGAATGTTGGGTTCATCTCCAAGACGATCAGGGATACGAGTATGGAGCTGCACCAACTGCTCAAGGTCGTGTTGGATAGCGAAATGGAAGGTATGTTCATCAGCTGTATCATGAGAACTAGAAGAAAGCCATTGGCGGTGGTGAACATTGAAATCACCTAATATGATGATTTCAGAGAAAGGAGAAGAAGAGAGAATGTGCTACTATTTTGGAGTTTAAATAGTCGAAGAATTTTAGGATAGTCAATAGAATTAGGAGATAAATAAACTGAACAATGAATTTAGTCGTAGAATGGCAAGAGAGCCTAAGCCATAAGGTGGAAAATTCGGAAGACTCCAAATTAGAGACACGAGAACAAACGACATCGTTGCGCACGTATGCACAACAACCACCTTTGGCTGAAAATTGAGGATAGAGACAGTAGGAGGAAACAGAATAGGGTTTGCTATCAGAACGCTCAAACACCTGAGTTTCGGTCAAGAATAAGTGGTGAGGTGATGTTGAACAAAGTGGAAATTGGAGTGCAGACCACGAATGTTGCAGAAATTAATGAAAAAAATAGACCGTGCATCAAGACAAGCCTGCAGCTGTGTCTTGATGGCACCAACCCCATCATCGGAGAGGTGATGGGGGAAGGGGTGAATGAGGGGCTATATTTGGAAGCCGCCCCCCGGGGCTTCTCCGAGGCTACTTTTGTTGAAGCCATCAGTTAGTTGTTTTTCATTTTTTTTAAAGGGTGTCTGTATTAATGTTTTGTGTGCGAAGGAGAGCTTACTCCGTTTAGAAGAAGGTGAGCGCGAAATGGAACGA
>SEYY01022710.1:25000-52500 GCA_009176605.1 Armadillidium nasatum | reverse complement strand
TTTCACAATATTTCTTCTTTTTTTTATAGTTTGAAGTCATATTTTTATTATTTGACCGATTGAGCTGAAATTTACAATATATATACATTTTGTAAATCTAAGAACTTTCGATTTCTGACGTTTTTCTGAATCTATAACGGTTTGAAAGTTATTTGGGGTCAAATAACTTCAAAAAAAGAGAATGAATTGAAGTGGTAAACCAGTGGTCGGAATGACCTAAAAATGACCCAATTTCTACAACTTTAATTTTGGATTTTTGATAACTGCTGATATATATATATATATATATATATATATATATATATATATATATATATATATATATATATATATATATATATATATATATATATATATATATATATATATATATATCAATTATGAGAGAATCCGAATCCGGATTCGAAGATTTTTTTAATGGATTCGGATTCGGATTCGAATCCGAGAATTACAAAATTAAATGAATTTTGATTCGATCTGGGTTGGAAGGTCTTGGATTAGGATTCGGATTCGGATTCGAATTCGTAGTCAAGATTTATAAAATTAATTTGGATTCAGATACGAAGATTTCCGAATTCGGAATTGGATTCGAATCCTATCATTTACTGTAACATTAAAATTTATAAAAAATCTCATTTTTATCCACTTGATAAAAATTTTAAGAAATCTCATTTTCTTCCACTTGATAAAAATTTCTTACCTCTTACCAAAAACATCTGTAACAACTTTTTAAATAAGCCTTTCAGCCTCTTAATCGCTCTTCCTTTACTGTAACTAACACTCTTCAGCCTCTTTTCGTCATCTAATTCCACCCTGGACGATTCAAGCATCAAACATTCTACTCCTCATCTCAGGTGTAATCACGCATGATCGAGCACAAGAGATCTTAAAATCTATGGATAGCCTTCCAACTCGTGTTTTGAGAGAGTGTGCCTCTGAGCCAATCTTTTGTCTTCGTTCAACTGCAAATCCTATGTCTTAATACTAATACTTTTTCTCTGTGCTGGAAAAGTGCATATGTTCAATCGATCTCCAATAAATGTATCCATTCTAATCCTTCTAACTATCTTCCTATCGCTCTCGCTTATATTATGTATAAAATCTTTAAAGCCCCCTCATTTCCTGGAAAATTTGGAATCTCATTCCCTTCTCTCAAATCAATAGTACAGCTTTATATACTCGAGTTCTACTAGTAACATACTTTCCTATCTCGCTGATTTATGATCTTCTGCCTTTGGGAGTACTGCTAGTTCTACGTGGTGATGCGTAACATATAAAAAGGTTTGGGCAGTTTATGGCAAACGTCATTACTCTCACTCTCACTCACTCTTTTCTCTCACTCTAGGTCCTCTGCAATACAGCATTTCTGTGAATCCTTTGCTGTGACACTAGGCATATCAAAAGACATTCGAAGAGCCTGATGCAAATCTTTAATTTCTAAATTTTCCTCATTCGGTGTCTATCCATCTCTCTCTTGTGGTCTTTCTGCTTTCCTTCCTTGAAGTTTTATAACAGATGTTTTAAAGGGATACCGTTCATTCATTAAATATATTGATAGTGGTGTTCCACAGGTAAATTATCTATCTCTCATTCTCTCTCTTTCAAACTCTCTGGCGCTAGACTTAACCTCTATGCTCAATTTTACATGTACTCCAATTGTAAAGTCTGAAACTTATTCCATTTACCTATTTTTCCAATTCCTTTCACATAAACATTTTCAGATGTCCTGCATATATATATATATATATATATATATATATATATATATATATATATATATATATATATATATATATATATATATATATATATATATATATATATATATATATATATATATATAATATATATACATATATTACATTATATATATATATATATAATATATATAAGATATATATATATATATATATATATATATATATATATATATATATATATATATATATATATATATATATATATATATATATATAAAATATATATATTATATATATATATAGTATGATATATATATATATATATAAATATATGAAGAATATAATATATATATATATATAATTATATAATATAATATATTTATAAGAATATATATATATATATATATAATATATATATATATATATATATATATATATATATATATATATATATATAATATATATATATATATATATATATATATATATATATATATATAATATATATATATATATATATATATATATATATATATATATATATATATATATATATATATATATATATATATATATATATATAATATATATATATATATATATATATATATATATATATATATATATATATATATATATATAATATATATATATATATATATATATATATATATATATATATATATATATATATATATATATATATATATATATATATATATATATATATATATATATATATATATATATATATATATATATATATATATATATATATATATATATAATGTCGAATTCCTGAAATTTAAAAATAATTAAGTTTGAAATATTCGGATTCGAAAGTTCCAGATCCGAATTTGATTCGGATTTGATGGTTCTGGATTCTATTTTAGATCCGGATTCGAAGAATACCTAAAACTATCCAGTTTCGGATTCGATTCGGATTCGAGAAATTCAAAAATGAATGGATTCGAAGGTTGCTGGATTCACTCATCACTGATATATATATATATATATATATATATATATATATATATATATATATATATATATATATATATATATATATATATATATATATATATATATATATATATATATATATATATATATATATATATATATATATATATATATATATATATATATATATATATATCCTTCACATATCGTTATAATTATAATTTTTGTTCTTGTTCTTACCAAAAAAAAGTTGTTGATGTCTTGGGCAAGGAGAAAATTTTGTTAAAGACGTGTCGGCAATTTGACCTGTCGACTACTTTTCCTGTAGTCGATTTGGGGTATTCCCCCTCTACAAACTCTACAACAAAAGAGGTTTGCAATTTAAAACTTACACCACCAGAAATTTTATTTCACATAAAAATAAATTCAAAAATCAAATTAAACAATACTAAACAATGCTAAAGCAACATCAATTATAACAACATTGAATAAAATACAGTGCTTGAACACGAGTTTCAAACTCTAGATTTTAAAATTCGTTTTGGCTTACAATACATTGTATTCAATTCTTTGTCTAATTTTTGTACTGCAATCCACGTGTATTTTTTAATTCTCAATTCAGTTATATATTAATTCTATTTTAAAAACATTTTATTGCACAAATATTCGAAAAAGAATAATAATAATATCTAATAATAATAATAATAATAAAAATAATAATAATAATAATAATAATAATATAATAATAATAATAAAATAATAATAATAATAATGATAATAATAATAAAAATAATAAAATAATAATAATAATAATAATAATAATAATAATAATAATAATAATAATAATAATAATAATAATAATAATAATAATAATAATAATAATAATAATAATAATAATAATAATAATAATAATAATAATAATAATAATAATAATAATAATAATTAATAATAATAATAATAATAAATAATATATAATAATAATAATATATATATATATATATATATATATATATAATATATATATATATATATATATATATATATATATATATATATATATATATATATATATATATATATATATATATATATATATATATATATATATATATATATATATATATATATATATATATATATATATATATATATATATATATATATATATAGATATATATATATATATATATATATATATATATATATATATATATATATATATATATATATATATATATATATATATATATATATATATATATATATATATATATATATATATATATATATATATATATATATATATATATATATATATATATATATATATATATATATATATATATATATGAGCGATTCTAACAGCGCTTCTCTATATTTGAAATTTATCAAAAATGTTTCCAACACTCTGCGTGCTACCTATTAACATGGCGGAAATGATCATCCCAATTTCAACTGGTGCTACTTTCACTCCTACTTTCAACTTGACATATTTATTAATCGAAATTGACGCAACCAGAAAAGTGAACCAGAACTTATCCATCCTATCACCATCCATTGCATCATCCCTAGGACTACGTTTCTCGACTTTGACATACTTTAGCGTGAATGTTTGCATCAACGAACACTACCCGACTTGCCACTACAACGTGGACTATTATAAGCCCTCCTAAAGCTTAAGTTTTAAGCAAATGATTTTCTTAGATTTCCCTCGATAAATCAAATGATTTTTAGATTTTTAATATTGCTGTAGCCATGTACCGTTTTTCTCATTTTCGCTGATATATATATATATATATATATATATATATATATATATATATATATATATATATATATATATATATATATATATATATATATATATATATATATATATATATATATATATATATATATATATATATATATATATATATATATATATATATATATATATATATATATATATATATATATATATATATATATATATATATATATATATATATATATATATATATATATATATATATATATATATAATATATATATATATATATATATATATATATATATATATATATATATATATATATATATATATATATATATATATATATATATATATATATATATATATATATATATATATATATATATATATATATATATATATATATATATATATATATATATATATATATATATATATATATATATATAATCCTAATGCCTGAAACAGGACCGAGAAGTGGAACTCCTACATCAATATTATTGCACAATATTTGAGGAAATCATTCGTTTTTCTCTCAACGCAAGAAAACCTGATTTCGTTGCGCGAGTTTGAATTTCAACCACGGGTGATTCCAAAAGCTTACTACTGCTGCAGGTTGTTAGTACTCATCACATTTCTTCCAGAACAAGAGAGACCAATTAAGTTGTACTTTAAACATTCATATAACTTAATTTCTTACAAAAGAGTCGCACTTCTTTATTTATTCACTTAACTTATTCCAAAAATACCTAACCTCTCTATTTACCTATTTGTTACACAGATATAAATTACTTACGCATGTCCATCGCGTCATCCTAATAAAATGGTGCAAGAAAATTAGAAGTTTGATGTGCTTAATAACACTACTAGTATAAACCAAGCTAATATAATAAACTACTCAGGTTCAAACTCTAAACTAAAAATTTGTTCATCTTCTGTAAAAAAATTTAATTATTCAAATCGTATCTACCTGACCTTAACATTGAAAGCTTTTAATATCTTATCATTCTTTCACATATACTGAACATTTTTCATGATCCTGGCTTTAATGTTTTTACTTTCTCAGACTCTTATGTTTCCGCGATGCACTGTAGATCAAAATCTTAATTTAACAGGCCATAGTAGATCAGTCTGTCATAAGGTTGTTAAACTTATCCTTAAACTACATCTTGTAAATTCATGTTACTTGTGAAAATCCTAATGAATGAAAATTGACCTGGAATCGGAACTTGAATCTCAAAATTAAATTCTTTTCTCTAAGGGCGGAAAATCCAACCTCATTTCTTTCGCTAAAAGAGGAAGGTCCGTACCTAATTCCATCTGTCAAACGCATCACATATCGAGATTTATAATTTAATTTCTAATACTTTAAAGTTTTTTTAGATCTTCTGATACTTTTGATACTGCATTAACCATCCATTTCAAACTTTCGATTCCTTAATCAATGTTGTAATGGTGGAAAACATGAGATAGAAATTCTAGTATAGTGAACATTTATAACATCCAATATTTTCTCATTTAATTAACCTCATTATTAAACCATTTCTTTTTCAGATCTTTGAGTAAGACTTTTAATTAATTTTCCGTCACAAAATTGACATAACAATATTTTTTTATTATATTTAGATAATAAAGATTTAATTATTCAATCATTCTTTACTTTCCCCTGTTCTTTTCGACATTCTTATAGAAACTAACTCAAAAAATTAAGTTTTTATTCATATCCCTGTTTTAAGTACAGTTTTTAGTCATATTTTAAATTAATTCCTATATTATATTATTTCCCAAGTAAACCTTGAAAGCCTTATTCGATTTCTTTAATGTTTTTTATTAAAATTAGTTCAAGTTTATGCATTAAGAAGAAAAAAATCTACTCCATTGTACTAATTTAGCTAAAAATGAACTTTGGTAATAAAGCAAATCATAAAATCTCATCCTAAAATCAACAAATTTAAAATCTCCCAAATGTAATTGTATTAATTTTCTTACTTTTAAGACCCACTGTACTGTAGTTTCGAATCTTTAATAACCAAGGAGATAATTATATATTAAAATTAATACTGTTATTTTGGGTACCATTTTTTTTAAAACAAAATACTTCTGAAATCAGCATTAAATTTTCTTTAGAAAATGTCTTGGATAATTAGACGGTGGAATTTTTTCTTGAAATAGTCACCCAAACGCTACACTCTTTAGTGTCATTGTGAACAAATGAAAAATAAACTTTCGTCTAAACGTAACCTTGCTTCTACTTTCACCAACAAGGGAAAATCAAAATCTTCCTCAGTTCCCATTGTCACACAATAAATATTATTGAAACAACAATAGAAAAATAATCTCCTAAATTTTTATTTTGAACAAAGGCAAATTTTGAAAAACCGTTTGCCGTTTCTGTAAAAATAATAGTTGGTCTGTTACCTGTAATAAAATAACTAATAAAGATAATAGGCGTAATTTTGTTACATCCAAGGGAAGATGTGAAAATTGTCTCTCTCTCTCCTAACCGTTGAATTACTAATGATCTATTCAACAAAGTTTTTTCCAGTGGAAAACGCCCAATAATGCAATCTATAACAAACAATCTTCCAATAACTACTTCACTCAAATAATTTAAAATCATTCTGATAACCAAATATTTAACACTTTTATCTGAGAGAAGAAGTCTCATTTCCTTCTACTCATCTTCCTTTTGTAATGTAATGTCCATTTAGATACACTTTTACTATTCATTCAATAAAAATTAAATTTTTTCAAGGAATCTTCATCTGTTATAAAGTTACGTTACTTTCTTTCAGCTATTTTATATTTTTTATTATCCCTCTCCTGTAGTGCAAACTGAAAATTTACGAAACTCTATGGGTTCAAAAGATTAACATGTACTGTTATGAACTCGATATCCTAAGTCAGTAGAATTCTTGTCATTTACTCTTGAGTTTAGGAACTTAGTTAAAAAATCATTCGATCAACTTCTACAAATTAAATAAGTCTCTATTCAAAAAACAGTTACTTATCTACTTTGATTTCCAGTTCCTTAGTGAAATTCTCGGAAAATTGATAATTTTTTTTGGTGCAAAATATAGATATTTACTATTTTTAACTCGATATTCTTGATGATAATTCTTTAAATTTACTCCTTAATTAATTAAAAACGTAGAGACCCTTGGATCGTTTCTTAAAAATCTAAGGACTTTCAATTCAAATTCAAATTTATTCGATGTTGGTGTAACGTTTCTAGAACTTTCGTTTTGTATTACTATACAGCAGCGATGTGAAATCATTAAAACACAAAATTTAGAAAGTATGTAAAATCTATTTTCGCACTTTAATATCTTTATCTGAATTGATATCTTAATATATTAGAGTAGTATATAACTATGTGCCTCCTTTTCCAGTCTCTCAATTCTGTTTATTTTCCTTCATGTGAAATGTACTTATATACCAACTATTTACATGTAGATCATTTAATTACCACCTATCCCTACTCTCCCTAAATTTTCACGTATTATTTTCCATACATATCAAAAATTTTTTGTGAGTAAATTTGACAGTTTAGTATCTAACATCCAATTTTCGAATTTCTTACATGCACAGAATATACCTGTGTTCCTCCATTCCTATTTCTTTACTTTTTCCTCTTGTTTGAAATAGACAATTCTTGTGAAATTCCTTTAATCGATCATTATTCGCTAGCATCATTTCATTTCAATCAAGAACATTACCATTCATTACGGCATCTCAAAATTTCCGTTCACACTATCATTTTTACATAAATTGCCAAACCACTAGAAGGCCAACTCGAATGTAGTTATCCTAATATAATTTTCTGCCATTCCATTCCACTCAAACATTAGAGAACATTGCTATATGAACAACCATCCTCTGAATTTTTCATACTTTCCCATAATAGTACAAACGAATCACTAACAGACCTGAGCATATTAGAAATGCTTTACATATAGGGAATTTATCTGATGATTTGCGTGACCTTGAAATGTTTTGTAGTCTTAGCTCCGCCTACTCAGTACATTCCTATATTTATATATATATATATATATATATATATATATATATTATATATATATATATATATATATATATATATATATATATATAATATATAATATAATAAAAAAAAAAAAAAAAAAAAAAAAAAAAAAAAAAAAAAAAAAAAAAAAAAAAAAAAAAATATATATATATATATATATATATACATATATTATATATATATATAATATAATATATATATATTATTATTATTATATTAATGATAATGGGAAATACGAAACATAATCTGGTACAGTTATTAAATTTGGAAATTTCGCAACGCTTTCCTTGACATTTTTGTTTTTAGACCTGAGAAAATAATTAATATTTTATTCAATAATAATCATTATTTACATATTACTACAAAAAAAATTTTAATAGATTTTAAATATTAGAAATACTTTAAAAAAAAAAAAAAATATCAAAAAAAGGAAATCAGCCAAAATACCTATTTTATATCGCAAATGCCAAACCAGCATAAAAAGCAAAATGAGTGCTTTCAAATTGCAAAAAATATAATACTTTTTATATATGAAATTTTTTATTCCTAAAAATAATTTCTAACTCAGTCACCTAAATGTGGTATTGAAACAGTGAAAAGTGAGTTTCATAAGTGTATACAATTTTTTATATGCCAATTATAACCATGCTATGTTTAATCTTACTGTACCAGTTCCAAATTATGTGATTCTTCATATCGAGTTTAATTTACAGTAAGTACGAAAAGGTAAAAACGTATGACGAAGTTTTGTTTTAAATTTTTTTTGTCTTAAGTTGAAAACTTTACCTCTGAAAACGTTGCAAAAAATAATATGAAGTTCAGAACGTAGTTCTTTTATTCATTATATATATATATATATATATATATATATATATATATATATATATATATATATATATATATATATATATATATATATATATATATATATATATATATATATATATATATATATATAATATTGAAAAGCACTGAATAATTGCATTACTTTTCACGCAAATATTTTTTTCCATAGAATCTATAAATAACTGGTGAAAGCAATTCGGCAGGTACCTCATGTTCGTCTTTGTCACCTATGGTAAAGAAATTAAAATAACAATTAATATTGATACAAAGAATACTAAAAAACTTTTAAAAAATTAAAAAACATGCTAACAAGAAACTGTTGTAAACAAAATATTGCTAAATCGACCTGCCATATTATGTATATATTCTTTTTGATTTTTTTTTTTTTAATATTATTTTTCTTTGGAATATTTGTGTATGAGCATGTGTTCGCATGTAGAAGTGCGAATTTATGTTGAAATATGTGCATAGTTTTGTGCAAACATATATGCATTTATTCATTTATATCTGCCTATTTCTTCTTTAACTGTACTTCATTGCAATAATCATCCTATTTCTCAGGGAAATTCTTTTTTTCTAACCCTGTTTCAATATATCGCTTCTCCGGAGTAACAATGACGCAAGTGCAAAAACATTTTTTTTAAATAAATACGACAATAGTACGAAAAAAATGTTATTTTATCCGGTGGAACAACAATATAATTGTAATACCATTTCTTGACAGCTAGAGAGCAGTTACGTCGTTGTTAAAATTACATGCTTTCAATCACATGTTTAGAAGAACTACGACGTAACGGTCAGTTGTGTTTCAGTTTTTAGGTGACGCATCGCTCTTATTTCTAAAACGACGTAAGTGTTATTTCTTAATGGTTGTGACAAATTTTGCGTTTGATCCCAGTGGGACAACGATGTAAGTGACAATTGCGTCATTGTTCATCTCAAGTAAACCACAATTTTAAATCACCAGTCAGTAGAACAATACCGTAAGTATATATCCCGTCATTGTTGATTTCAAAGTTTCATTATTTATCGGATGTAACTGTTCTTTCTCTCATTGTTCACTAAATAATTTTTTGCGTTTTTTCCCATCCATAATGTTATATCACCATTTTATACTCTGTTTTTCCCCAATAATATAGACAGCCACAAAATCGACCGAACAAATGGAATATTACGCCTTGCTACTCAAAATGCTGAAGTTGCGATAAATACAGAAAAAAATGGTAGAACCAAGTTTTCCACAATTGATCATTCATAGTGGTTGATATTTTCCTGTTTATTATTTAATGAAAATATGAAATTTTCTCAGAACTACCTATTTGGATTTGTTTGTACTTTTGTTGAGAGTAATAGTTAAACAATTTTCAGCTGATGTTTCCGGGATTTTGACTGATGCACAAAGGTTACAGCCCATTACATTATCTGGGAAGACTTACAATATTATCGAACAGATCTAAGCAACCAAGCTAAAACTGCGAAAAATTTCAAAGCCTATGTATTATAAAAAATGATGATAAACAAGATGGGGAAAATCTTTTGGGTGAAGGCAGTGACAACTATACTCCATCAGAAAGTGAAACATCTTTGGAAGGTGAAAGCACTAATTGATCGACATTAGTTAAAGATCCATTAAAGTTAGTTAAAGATCAAAGAAACAACTCTTTCGCCTTCGAAAAAAGAGAAAAAGAGGCTAAGAAACCCAGACTAATGGGAAAAACAAATAAAGCCAAATTTTGAAAAACTTAGGGATAAGCTACACTTCGAGAAAGGGAAAAATTGTTTATGAAACGGCTATGGGACCACCTTGCTATGATAGTTGCGTACTTAAGTACTCACAGAAATTATCCGTCAAATACAGGACTGAAGTTTTCCATAAATACTGGAATTCGCGTCATTGCTACGACAGCGGGATTTCTTAGCTTCATGTGTTGAGCCCCTCTAACTTAAATATCGTCGTATATTTATCTCACAATAACACAGAAGGCAGCACTGTGCATTTTACATGTTAAATAAAGGAAAGCGAATTCGTGTGTGCAAAACTTACAAGACTAACACCTTCAGAATAACGGAAAGAGCAATTCGCAGTGTCATTTAATCAAGAGTTTTTGGTTCAGGTATTACGAGAGAAGACATTCGTGGAAATCATGGCAAACCTCCGAAAATTGACCAGGACATATTGAATTCAGTAAAAGCACACAAAAACTAAATCTCTCGAGTGGAAAGCCACTGTCAAGGAATTAACACAAGAGAATTTATAGATGGTGGATTGCTTATTGATGAAATACATAGACACTATGGAAAAGAGCGAGGCAGTATTGGTAAACCTGCAGCGAATTATGATTGTTATGCTCAAATTTTCAATACGGAAGTTAGTATTGCATTTTTCTCCACTAAAAAGGATCAGTGCGATTTTTGCGAGGAATTCAACAATGCAACGAGAGATAAGAAAACAAAATTGGAAAAAGATTATCAATTGCACCAAGATTAAAAAAAACTTTAGCTGGGCTGAGAAGGCTACTGATAAGAAAAGGCTAAGGAAATGGATCTAACATTGTTTTATCCACCTATGATTTACAAACAGTTCTGCCTGTGCCTATGGAGCAAAGTTCAGCCTTTTACTATAAATCAAGACTGAATTGTTTTAAATTTACGTTTAGGAAAAAGTGGCGGAATTTCTAAAAATTAACTTCATTAACTCATTTTTTGTTGTAGGTATCAGAAATAAACAATGGTCATACAGTTTTCTATTGGTGACTATTATTAGGAATTCTGAAAAAAAAACTGGAAATCCTTTGGTAGTAAAAGAAATAAGGTACAACGGTTTTATCGACTTAAAATAGTTGACAAATGAGATTCGTTTTAATAGTAAGAAAAACCCACAAGGTGGACAAATTATATTATCAAATATTAAGATGACAAGATTCATGAAGGGCAGCGAAGTTTACTTCTACAAGAGTAGCTACAAACAGATGAACTGAGAAGAAGCTCATATTTGAACAACTGGAACTAGACGTTCTGGAGTGAAGAATTTAGATATTATTATCACAAAACTCTCATGCAAATAAAAAATCACTATAGCTCAAAATAAAAAAAAAATTACAGAGTTTACTGACAACTAACGTTATTCCAAAGTACTACGAACCGTTTTTCAAAAACTTGTTTTAATTTTTAGTTTGTAAATATGAATAATAAATATTTAGATTTCAAATCATTCGGTAAATTTGTTTTCTCAGAAATCTTAATTAATACTATTCATGAATATGAATGTACTAAATAATAATAATTTGGCATTTTCTAGAGTAACAATGACACAGTTGGAAGGTTCTTAATTTTTATGGGCTGTAGAATTTTAGTTTTTCCTTAGAAACAAAAATAAATAAGCTTATCTAAAACTAGAATACATTTGCAATATAAAAATGCCCATTCATTATTTCTAGGCTATTCCTTATTGCGTAATCAATTCCAACCACGCAATTGAAAAACTAAATTGCGATTTCTGAAGAAATGTGTAATCTTCACTTGCATCAATATTCTTCCGGAGAAGCGATGTGTATGTATTACTTCAACCCTCAACCTGGTTAGCAATATTTGTATTATTTATTCAATACCGTTATCCTAATTTATCCAATTTCCATAATAACGAAATCTTTATTATTTTAAACGTCTGTATTTTCAATTTTCAACTCTTAAAATCTTTAAGTCATTTCTAATTCTTTTATAAGTCTGAAAATCACAAATTACTTACGTGTTAAACGAGACACAATCAATCCGATGATGATTGCTAAAAGAGGTGCAATCACCGAATAGAGTGTGTAAGAGATGTCAAAGAAATACAACCAAAAAGTACTGCAAAGTAAAATTAAGGTCAATCAGAAATTGCAAGTACATTCAATAATATAACATGTATTAACATTTATTTAACATATAAACCTAAAATAATTATTTTAGCTTACTTCTCAGTAGGAAGACCTTCATTGACGTCTGCAGGTCCGTTATTTAAGAATAAAATTTTCTCTGAAACGTTTGTCAAAGGAAAATGCAGTTCATGCATATTAGATACAGTCATATTATCACAACCAGCAGTTGAATAAGGCAATTCTTGAGGCTTTGTTCCATAAAGAAGATGTCCTACGCATATCCAAGAGCAAAATGCAATGTCTTTATTAAAAGAAAAAAAAAAAACAAATGTTTACAGTGCTGTGTGCTTGTCTACATGAGTGCTACACGTAAGATCAGTGGTTAACTAAGTTATTTGAATTCACAAAAAGAAACATTTCTCATAGCTCTGATTCTTACGTAACCTAAAATTTTTTAGAATTTCGGGAAATGAATTCGGGGAATATATATATATATATATATATATATATATATATATATATATATATATATATATATATATATATATATATATATATATAATATATATATATATATATATTATATATATAATCATCAACTTTTTTTAAATATTTTTTATTTTTTTTTTCTATTTTCTTATTTTTTATTTTCATTTTTATTTTTTCTTTTTCATTTCTTTTATTTTTTCCTTTTTTCTTTTTTCTTTTTTATTTATTTATTTATTTATTTTTATCCTATTACGGTAATGAATGTTTGTTTGTGTTTGCGTGTTTGCTTGTACATGTCGTTAGCAAGGTATTGGGCTATGTCCTTACGCGACTTAGTACACTATACCCATAAAAAGAGCCAAATATGGGTGTTTCTACATATTTTTAACAGGTTTTTGTTAATATAATAATAATAATAATAATAATAATAATAATAATAATAATAATAATAATAATAATAATAATAATAATAATAATAATAATAATAATAATAAATAATAATAATAATAATAAGAATAATAATAATAAATAATAATAATAATAATAATTATAAATAAGAAAGAGCTGCAATGCGTGAGCACCTATAGGGCAGGGGTAGGATGATGGTGACCCCACACGCTATTATAACACACACAATATATATATATATATATATATATATATATATATATATATATATATAAATATATATATATATATATATATATATATATATATATATATATATATATATATATATATATATATATATATATATATATATATTATATATTTATGCTATTTATTATTTCAGCAACATTGGTAAAATACCTAATACGAATAACTATTACTAACTTCATAATTTTTTATTTCAGGAGGAAGGTGTGAGGGGCTGGGTAAGGATATGGTGGAATACTACATACATATATATATATATATATATATATATATATATATATATATATATATATATATATATATATATATATATATATATATATATATATATATATATATATATTTCATTTCTTATTTACTTATTTATTATTTTTTTATCTATTTTTTTATTTTTTATTTTTTATTTTTTTCATTTTTTTATTTTTTTTTTATTTTTTTATTTTTCTTTCTTTTATTTTATTTATATTTATTTTATTATTTATTTATTATTATTTATTTATTTATTTATTTTATTTTTATGTATTTTTATATTTATTTTTATTTATTTTTCATTTTGTTGGGAGTGAGGGGTGGGGGTGAAGTGGGATGGGGATTGGAGTGGGTTGGGGTAGGGTATTGGTGGATTCCTATGCCTTACTACATATATATATATATATATATATATATATATATATATATATATATATATATATATATATATATATATATATTATATATATATATATATATTCACTTTATTATTTATTAAATTATTATCATTTTTTATTTTTTATTAAAAAATATTCCCACGTGAAACAATTAAAAATGCTGGCGGGCTAGCGGATCCATGTGTAGGTAAACAATTAAAAAGGTCTTTCCGATTACAAAAGGTAAAAAGGTTCACACCTTTTTCCCCTGATGTAAACGGTCTACCCTTTTACCCTTTTATCCCCTCACCCCCGCCTTTTCCCCTTTAATCCACGATATAGCCGCCCTACTGCTGACTTATACATTATCCTATATTCCTACATATGAAATTAATTAAATGATTACTTAAATTAATTAAATAACTAATTAAAATTGACTTGAAAATATATTTACATTTGTTTATATAGATAGCTGACAATTGCTACAGCGAAATGTTCCACGAAAATCAAGGTTCTCCTAAATGTTTTCGCTACAGCTATCTTAAGCCTGACGTCATGATTGGTTAAGTGGAGCACAACCAAAGTAGAAATAACAAATCGAAAGAGAGAGAGAGAGAGAGAGAGAGAGAGAGAGAGAGAGAGAGAGAGAGAGAGAGAGAGAGAGAGAGAGAGAGAGAGAGAGAGAGAGAGAGAGAGAGAGAGATATTGTTTTAAAAGAAAGTACTAAGCAGATTAAAAGAACATACCACAGATCCAGTAAAGCCGCACCACGCTCCTTTCCAATTGCTCATAGGGAAGCACATTCCCAATACAAATATTCCAAGGACTGACCCAAATATAATTCCTCCAACAGAAAGAACTAACTGGATAATGCTGGCAGCCTTCGAAGTTGCAAAAGCCATTGCAATGAAACCACTACCAACAATCAAAGGCTACAATATATATATATATATATATATATATATATATATATATATATATATATATATATATATATATATATATATATATATATATATATATATATATATATATATATATATATATATATTTAAAATTACAATGCTATAATATATAAATATGTAAATTATATTTTCACTTTATACATATTTACTGATGCGATTATAGCATTGTAATTTAAATAATATCTTAAAAAAAACGATAGAGGAAATACAGGGTGAAAACCTGATCCTTGACGGGAGCTCGTATGAAATATTCTTGAAACGAATATTTGGGTTCGGGATAGCTAGCGGTAGAGCATATATTTGTCGTTCTCAGTCGCAACAGGCGGGGGTTCGACCCCAGAGAATATTCCCATAAAAGTTTCAATTATATACTATATATATATATATATATATATATATATATATATATATATATATATATATATATATATATATATATATATATATATATATATATATATATATATATATATATATATATATATGAGAAGGTCGTAGCGCCGTCCGAAACATTGTAAGTACACCACATACACGCTACACTGGGCATAACCTTTGGAGTGATAGGATGGGATAAACCATTTCATTTCACTTCGTTGCCATTTGGTTCGTTCCCTATCTAGTTTCACCTTCTCAGAGGTCTATAATGTATCCTTGTATCATATTGGAGTGTCTATTATTTTATTTCCACCCACCCCCTCTCCCTTTCTTCACATGCTCAAGAAAATTTGCAAGCGCTTACTCCAACATGACCTTTTAAAATGGAAAAATATTAAAGGAGCGGCATCCACAAAAATGGCCCTCATTCACTTCTCACCCCTTCATCACCTGGGATTTGGTAGCCTCCGATGATGGGGATAGTGCAGTGAAAAATTCGCTTCCGGATTGCCATGTTACACAGTCTTCTTTGGTCTAATTTATCCTTTGCCGAACACTACCTCTCTTCTTCTAGACCTCATATTGTGTTCTGAAATGAAACTAAGGTGCTTGAGTGAGCTGACAGCATACCTTACTTACTTTAGTTAAAGGCGAAAGTTGCGCATATCGGCGCAACGATTTCGTATGCTTTTTATGGTTTAAACTCTCTACAACAAAAAAAAAACTCTTCTACTACTTAAATTCCAAAAGAGAGCACATTCTTCTCCTTTCTTCGAAACATCAAGAGGTGATTTCAACGTTCATCTCTGTAAATGACTTTTATCTAGTTATCTTGATCTAGATGGTGAACTCGCCTACAACTTTTCTATTCAGAACAACCTTGACAGTTGGTTCAACTCCCTACCCGTATCCTTGATCGTCATCGTGATGAACCCAACAAACTTGATCTTTTCTTAACCTTCTATTGTCAAGCTCTTTTCTCCTCGGGTTCATCCGATCATCTTATCTCTGTTTCTTTTTCTGTATCATCAAGTCTTCCGCAATGAAGGCCCCCGGCTTCAACGAGGAGACGTTTCTGCCACTTGGATGCTTCAAACTGGTATGATTTTCTGTTTTATATCTCCGATTTCCCATTAAAAGTTACTGTTTTCGTGGGATGGGTCCCTTTGAATGTGGAGAGCTCATAGCCGATGAGTTTCTCTCCATCATATTCTTTCTCTTCTACTAAGCGTTAAAAACCTTCGCTTAACTCTACTTGTTCTCGTTCTTTTCACTACAGAGATGCTACCTTCAAGTATTACCGTTGTCTTCAAACTCCAGAAACTCACAACTTATATTATATATATATATAATATATATATATATATATATATATATATATATATATATATATTATATATATATATATATATATATATATATATATATATATATATATATATATATATATATATATATATATATATATATATATATATATATATATAACTTTGAGGAAAACTCACTTAAAATTTTATTGATAATAGTTGAAATCTATTGGTTTAGCATTTGCAAAAACTGGATATTTACAAAATAAATCTCTCCATATTAAGGCGACCATTGCGTTCAAAACGGAAGAGAAAGTGCTGAAATAATAATAATAATAATAATAATAATAATAATAATAATAATAATAATAATAATAATAATAATAATAATAATAATAATAATAATAATAATAATAATAATATTATAATAAATATTATATATATATATATATATAATATATATATATATATATATATATATATATATATATATATATATATATATATTATATATATATATATATATATATATATATATATATATATATATATATATATATATATATAATAATATATAATATAATAATATAATATAATATATTATAATATATATTATATATATATATATATATATATATAATATATATATATATATATATATATATATATATATATATATATATATATATATATATATATATATATATATATATATATATATATATATATATAGAGAGAGATAGAGAGAGAGAGAGAGAGAGAGAGAGAGAGAGGAAGAGAGGAAGAGTATTGATATAATTAGACTTAAATTTTTAAAAAGAAACTCTCGAGGGAAAGCAAACCAGTCAAAATTTCCAACGTAAGGATTCTATATCCACGAATAATAATTGATCAGAAGAAATGTAACAATAATAAATATATATATATATATAATATATATATATATATAGTATATATATATATATATATATATATATATATATATATATATATATATATATATATATTATATATATATATATATATATATAATATATATATATATATATATAATATATATATATATATATATATATATATATATATATATATATATATATATATATATATAATATATAATATATATAGTATATATATATATATATATATATTATATATATATATATATATAATAATATATATTATATATATATATATATATATATATATATATATATATATATATATATATATATATATATATATATATATATATATATATATATATATATATATATATATATATATATATATATATATATATATATATATATATATATATATATAATATATATATATATATATATATATATAATATATATATATATATATATATATATATAATATATATATATATATATATATATATAATATATATATATATATATATATATATATATATATTATATATATATATATATATATATTACCTTAGAGTACTGGCGATCAATGTTGCGATGTATACACCTGGAAGACCATAGATGTGACTCAATTTGTCCACAATCATAAAAGATAAAATTTCGTCTCTCTTGTCAATCAAACCTAAAAGCTTCGGATCACATTCGGCGTAAAAAGCATAAGCCAATAAACCTCCAAGGAACAGAAATATGTATATGATGGCCATACCAATCATGTTGATTTTCAAAACTCTGAAATTTAATTTTTACTCTATATATATTGTTATAAGAACACATACATGAATTCCAGCACATATTTAGTCTGATAACTGAAATTTTTTTTAATATACTTTATATTTCTTCAAGTTATATTTGGTACAGTATTTTATTTTGTGTCTCCTTTTCAACATAGAGCAGCATATGAAATAAATGATATCACCTCGAATTAACCTTTATTTGACCTGCCCTTATACCTAAGCTAAGTTTATCCATTCATTTGCAATAAATTCTTCTTCACTTTCATCCATACGGCATTTTCTTGAAAATCTCTCAATTTTTAAATGATATTGTTCTAGCTCCATTTCTCTTCCTTTGCTAAAAATGTCTTTCATTTTCTAAGAAAATATTTTCCCTATTGTATTCTACCTTTCCACCATTTCTTCTTTGAATCTGAATCTATGAGCCTTTTAAAAGACTTATCAACACATCCTTTTCAGTTTCTTCTTTAGGAAAACTTTTAGAGAAATTTTAATATTGGTTGTCATCAACGTAATTTTATCCTACGAAAATTCTCATTTTATATAAAAAGGGTCTTTAAAATGATATCCATCATCTGTTCATTGTGTTTTTGTATTTTAATTTGAAGCCAACATTTTTATCAACTGTATTTCATATTCGTATTCTAATTTACAACCATATTTAAAGTCATTTCATAATAAACATTCTTTTGATTTTCTTTTCAAATACAGTCATACTTCTCTCAAGTCATTTACATTCTGTACAGATTTTTTGTATTTAAATAAATTAATATTAAAATGATACAATATACGAGAATCGACAATTAATTTTAATTTTACTTACAGTTTAGAATGTTCCAAAGTTGCAACGGCACAGACTCTTTGAGTGTTTATTTGTGAAATGCTGAACATTGCACCGTAAACAAAAGCACCAAACGCAAATGTGTTATAAAGGTTGTGCCTCTCGTAAATGCTTGGATTCATGCTACAAAAATTGTATGATATATATATATATATATATATATATATATATATATATATATATATATATATATATATATATATATATATATATATATATATATATATATATATATATATATATATATATATATATATATATATATATATATATATATATATATATATATATATATATATATATATATATATATATATATATATATATATATATATATATATATATATATATATATATATATATATATATTATATATATATATATATATATATATATATATATATATATTATATATAATATATATAATGTTCTTTATAACAATTTTAATAGATATCTAAGTTGGAAATTGCTATTTATATGTAGATACTGAGCTGTACAGTTCCATGTAAACAGTATATACTTATGATGGACGAAATGTTGTTAGCAACATTTAATAAATTGCTGTTACGAAGGTTCGGAAAATTTGTTTGTTTTTTACCTGGAAGTAGCTGACATACAACTTACTACTCCTTTTAGGTAAATAGTTAGAAATTAACAGTTTTAAATGGTTATAAATGAAAATTGTTTTGGAAATTATTAGTTGAAATATAATTCAGCAAATTCCCCGTGAATTAATCGGAAATAATAAGCTGCCATTTTTAAATATAAAACAATCTAATGTAAGATTTTTTACATTGCTTTTCAGAGTGACAAATAAAGCAATTTTGTAAGACTTCCCTCCAAACAGTTCTTTTTAGGTCATCACATTCTTACTTCGAGAGTTCCCGCGATACTTACCCAGATTAATTTTCAGATTCAAATTAAATTTTTATTCAGACTTAAAAATTTATATCCACGATTAAGAATGTCAGTGATCTCACCCAAAATAAACGTATTGCAAATAACCTTTAAATATCAACGAAAATTCACGATTTCCTCGCAACTGACTGACGAACGCAAAATTTCCTGAAGAAAAGGTAGAGTTTATAATCTGGAATGTTTTCAGATAAATTTTTACTAAGTATGCAAATTAAATGAAAAGGAATAACAATAGTTGATACTACAATTCTAATATGGAAGCTGAATAATTTATAATTTTAATATCCTGTCCCCAAGAGTTGCATCAGGATAAAATAATAGGTTTAATAAAACTGATAAATTTTTCGAAATATTTATTTTCGTGTCAGCCTCATAAATTTATTAAATCTTGGACAATTTAATAAAGTAAAGGTGATTTTAATTGGAAAGGCTGGTCTCGAATATGAATTATATTTGGAGAGTGTGACTGTTTCTGCAGATATTTAGCACTAATAAGGTTGAAGCGGCTTCTGCTTGGTTGACGCTTCAGAAAAAAATGAAATGAATCTCTTGTGGGAAGTCATTAAATGAAATATTAAATAAAATAAATAGTTTGCCTTCAAGAAAATTAATAGGTAGAATTTAACCCCAACTTAATTTTTCCGATGATTGCGCTAAAGAATATAAATAAATAAAGAAAAAAAAGGTACAATACTCATAAATAAAAGAAATTTTAGATTTTTAGCCTTACTGACTATTATAAGATGACACTTGACAACAAAAACACTTTAACAAAGAAAATAATTGAACCACAAGACAACTAATACCAAAATGACCACACATAAGATTTATAAATGGCACTGTGATTTAAGGATGACTCAACTTTAAAATACTACAAGTTAGCTTCTTAATTAGAGCCAACTGAATTACCCTGTCTGATTCAGAAAAAAAAAATCGTTTTCTATTTTTTATTAAACATCTTCTTTCTATTACTTTATCACATATTCACTCCTACGCTGATAACTCCACCCTTCATTACACCTTTAACTTTGAATTAACAGCAGTTAATTGAAGCAAGAAGGGTGTTCTTGGGACCACTGACCTCTGGCCTTTCTCTTGTATTTCAAATTGAAGCAGATAAAACATGGACGTTTTCATTTCCTCAAAATCTCTGATCCTTCGTCTTCCTCCTCAACTTAACCCTCCACACAACTATGACATCTTCTTCGAAAATACTCGACTAAAACATAATCTGTTCTTATAATTTTCAGTGTTTCTTTTTCTCGTGATCTTTCTAGGATAAATCACATTACCTCTCTTTCTAAACAATATTCTAAGACGTAAGGTGTTCTGAGGTATCTTCGTGATTTTTTATGCCACCTCAGTTGTTTGTTCTTCATGGGAGTGTTCTTCGCCCCTGTATGGAGTAGGCCTCACACATCTGGGGAGTTCCATGAACTCAGTTATTCTCTTAATTAAATTTAGAGTTAAAGGCTTTTCATCTTATGAACTCCTTTGCTCTGACTAACTCTTTCCTATCTCTTTCTGCTCATGAAATTGTTGCATCACTCTCTCTATGTTATCTTTACTACAACGTACACTGCTCTTCTGAATTCTCACGTCGCATACCTCCTCCATTGAGAACGGCTCGCGCGACACGACTTTCTACACAGTCTCATTCTTTCTCTGTCCAGCTCTCCGACACCAGACTTAACCGCTATGTTCAATCTTACATGTATTCTTCTGGTAAAGTCTAGAACACAATACCTTCATCATTTTCCCAGTTCCTTTGACTTATACTTTTAAACCCCGTGTATTGGGATATGTTGGTTATTAGAGACCAGATTTCCGGTATTTACCCAACTCTGGTAGAAATTGGCGGGCCTCAGGGTTTTGCCCACTAGAGAATATATATATATATATATATATAATATATATATATATATATATATATATATATATATAATATATATATATATATATATATATATATATAATATATATATATATATATATATATATATATATATATAATATATATATATATATATATATGTATAAGTCATACTTGAAGAATTCGAGTCTCTTTCCTTGTTCGGCAATTTCAAAAAGTTTTTCTACTCCTCCCACTTCAGTGAATCCAGCAATGGTTAGAATAAATAAGCCAACTGACATCACTACAAACTGAAACACGTCTGTGTATACAACTGCTCGAATACCTCCCTAAAAATATCAAAAAAATATAATATATATATATATATATATATATATATATATATATATATATAATATATATATATATATATATATATATATATATATATATATATATATATATATATATATATATATATAATATATATATATATATATATATATATATATATATATAGTATATATATATATATATATATATATATATATATATATATATATATATATATATATATATATATATATATATATATATATATATATATATATAATATATATATATATATATATATATTCAGACTTGCATGTTTGCATGACTTAGTAGCATACGACAATAGAATCTACAGGACAATGAAATGCTTCTGTTTCAGAAATATCCAGATATGTTATTTAATATTTTGTGTCTCTGTAGCTTTTTCCCCTCGTATATGTCAATCATATTTTTTATTATTATTATTATTATTATTATTATTATTATTATTATTATTATTATTATTATTATTATTATTATTATTATTATTATTTTATTGTATTTAGCATTTATTGTGTGAATTTTACAGAAATCAAAACTGATAATCTTCTGCCCTACTAATACGAAATAAATAAACATACATCTAAAGAAAGTATATATATATATATATATATAATATATATATATATATATATATATATATATATATATATATATATATATATATATATATATATATATATATATATATATATATATATATATATATATATATATATATATATATATATATATAAGCAGAGCATATTTATATTACAATATAGTAACATGATGTATTTAATTTTTATGAAATTTATTTTTATTCAATGTGCAATATTTATTTTTTTATTTTATTTTATTTTATTTATTTTGTAAATTACTTTTGTCTATAAGTAACAAAATGCTAATTAAATAGTTTATCTTATTCTTCATTAACACAATACTCACAACTGTTGAATATATCGTGCACACTGAACCAATGACCAAGATAAAGACTGTGAAGCTGATTGGACTAACTGCCGACAAAGCCAAAGAAGTTGCGTATAAAGCAAGTCCTATCCATACATGGGCGTTGAACACAATGATAATCATCATAAAAGTTTGCAATCTTGGAGTATGGAATCTCAAATCAATGTACTGAAATGAAAATATAATGTAAAAGCTGATAGAGAAAATTCGTACTTTTAATTTCAGTTACATTTAAGACCAGTTAAAATACACACACACACACACACACACACACATATACAATATATATTGAATATATATATATATATAATATATATATATATATTATATATATATATATATATATATATAAAAAAAAGTAATATATATATATAATATATAATATATAAAATATATATATATATATATATATATATAATATATATATATATGTATATATATATATATATATATATATATATATATATATATAAAAGTTTTTGAAGTAATAAAATTTAATAATTAAACTGACCTCATGAATACTCATCAATTTCAAAGGATAAATAACGGGTATGATTACGACAATTGAAAAAGCGATTCCTGCCATGCAACCAAAAGACATGGGAGATAGCTGCGTTCCATAAACATAAACTTCAGTTGTTATTCCTTTTAAAAATAAATGGTATTAGTAAGAAGAGAAGGTGTCAGTTACAATTTATATAAAAATCTCGTCAATGTATCTTAAATACAATGAAATGAACCATAAAAAAAAGTGATATAGAGTCACAAAATACTAAATAATCATTTTAGCTTTTACACAAACTCTAAAGAAATTTTATCGAAAGATTGACTGCAGCCTTGAGTAACGCAAGAATCATTTAAAGACTTCGAACGTAAATTTGAAATGTAATTTCCTCAAAATTTAAAAAAAAATTACAGTAAATATTTATGTCATAATTCAATTTCCATAGTGTTTATTTTTATTTAAAAATTTCCAACCTCTCACGAATCGAAGGGTACGAAGAACAAAGCCTCTAATAGATGTGAGATTCATTTGCGTTTCCATGTGATGAAATACATGGCACACGAGCATTTGTTCCGTACCCCTGACCCATGAGTGGTTGTGAATATTGAAATATCGAATAAGTGATATAAACCGAAATTATACTTACAGAAAAGAACATTAAGCAAATGAGCTATATATATATATAGTGATACTATTTAAAATAGTTAACCATAAAATTATATAAATATAAAAAATACGTTATCCATATAATATATATAAAATATAAAAAATAATATTTAACGCATAACATCTATAATTTTTCAAACTTGCAGAAAATAGTAGCACAGGACAATAGAACCTACAGCGAAATAAATTGTTACTTGTATCACAAATTTCCAGATATGTTATTTAATATTTTGTAACTCTATATCTTTGTCCCCTAGTAGATATCAGTCATATTTATTATTATTTTTATTATTATTATTATTATTATTATTATTATTATTATTATTATTATTATTATTATTATTATTATTATTATTATTATTATTATTATTATTATTATTATTATTTTCTTTGCATTATATTTAGCATTTATTGTGTGAATTTTACAGAAATCAGAACTGAAAACCCTACTAATACGAAATAAATAAGCATACATCTAAAAGAAAGCAAAATAATAATAATAATAATAATAATAATAATAATAATAATAATAATAATAATAATAATAATAATAATAATAATAATAATAATAATAATAATTAATATTTTTATTATTATTATCATCAGAAAGGTCATAGAAGTGGTGGTTAATTTTGATTGGGATATAATGGCATACGGCGATGATGTAGCTTGTTGGAAAAGGGATACGGAGTTAGTAAAATGTATTGTCATAGGTTTTGCAAGATATTTGAAGGAGTCTTTTAGCTGCTGTTGGTAGGGGGCGTCCTTCAAACTAAAAGTGCGAATTTTAGTTTGAAAGAAGTTGCGTATAAAGCAAGTCCTATCCATACATGAGAGTTGAACACAATGATAATCATCACAAGACTTTGCAATTTTGGAGTATGGAATCTTCAAATCAAGTACTGAAATAAAAATATAATGAAGAAGCCGCAGGGAAAATTCTGAAAATATAATGAAGGAAAAAGTGCAGAGAAAAGTATATTATGGAGTTACAGTATAGGGGTGGATAGAAGATGAATTAATTATTTAATAGAGAGAAAGTCATTAATAAAAAGTAAAAAAAAAGAGATGGGGATAGGACAGAACCCGAAGGAAAACCACTATTAATAGATTTAAAGGAAGAAGGATAGCCGTCTACAACAGCTGCTATAGAACGACCGGAAGGAAAATTAGAGAGAAGGATAGATTCCGAAGGAGGGAAATTTAGAAATCAAAGCTTTGTGTCAGACCCTATGGAAGATTTTCAATATGTCCAGAGCGATAGCAAAAGATTTACCGAAAAGCTGAAGAGCGGATGACCAAGTTTCAAAGAGAAGTTAAAGAAGATCACTTCTAGAGCGTTTCTTACGAAAGCCATACTGACGATCAGAAATAAGATTAGAAGAATTGAGATGTTTTCAAATATTCCCGTCAAGGATAGATTCGAAAACTATAGAGAGAACGGAGGTCAAAGAAATGGAACGGTAGTTGGAGGGTTGAGAGGGATACCCCTTCTTCGGCACGGGTAGAACGAACTCACGTTTCCAGAAAGAAGTGAAGATTGAAATTGAGAATTTAGACGAAAAAGTTTACCAAGGCAGGGTGCAAGCTCGGAATGACGTATTTTAAATAAATTATAATTTTAGGTATAAATGAGTTGGAGGGGGTTAAAAGTGGAATAATAGCTCCGGAATCGTCTAAAGTTGAATTAAAGGCAATCGTTTGAGTGAAGATTTCAGCTTTAGAAGAAGGTAAAACAGCAGTTTTGCCTTATGAAGATACTATAGGAGGTAAAGCAGAAGAAGTAAAGTTAGAGTTGACATTTTTGTGAAAGAGGCCAGAAAGAGCGTGAGGAAGAGGAACCAGAAAGCATTATATTCAGAGAAAAGAGTTTTTGGTTACGAAGGATAGATTTTGCACGATTTCGAGATGTAATATAAATTGGGTGAGTTTCTGGAGTTTGAAGACGACGGTAATCCTTAAGGCAGCATCCCTGCGGTGAATCGCAAGAGAGCAAGAAGAGCGTTTATGAGGCTTAGTAGAAAGGAAAATAAAATTGAATGTATGCCTCCATGCCAGAGATAATCACCTCGGTAATTCGCTCTGCACAATCCGAGGAGCCACTACCAGGGAAGCAATA
>SEYY01022710.1:0-17500 GCA_009176605.1 Armadillidium nasatum | reverse complement strand
TTCCATATTTATTAACTTCTACAAATCCCAACAAACCTTGATTTAACTCTGCTTGTTCTTGTGCTATCAGCCACAGAGGTGCTGCCATCAGGGATTACTGTCGTCTTCAAACTCCAGAACCTCGTGCAACTTATATTCCATCCCGAAATCGTGGAAAATCTCTTCTCCGCAACACTAGAACTCTTTTCTAGGAAGAAAATGAAATAATCTTTCAGGTTCCTCTTTCAAGCGCCCTTGCTGATATTTTGTAAAAAATGTCAACTCTAACTTTGTTTCTTCCTTTTTCCCTCTCCTAGAATCTTCTGAGAGCAAAACTGTCTCTTTCCTCTCTTCTAAAGCAGAAGTCTTTGCTCAAACCGTTGCCTTTAATTCAACTTTAGACGATTCCGGAACTATTAGTCCACCTTCAATCCCCTCCAACTCTTTTTTACCAAAAATTGTAAACGTGCGCTCATTCAGCCTGTGCTGAAGAAGAACTACTGCTCTCAACCCTCCAACTACTGTCCCATTTCTTTAACATCCGTTCATTCTAAAGTATTCGAATCTATCCTTAAAAAGGAAAATTTGGAAATATCTCAATTCTTCAAATTTTATTTTTGATCGCCAGTATGGCATTCGTAAAAAACGCTCTACTGGTGATCTTCTTTCCCTCCTCTCTGACTCTTGGTTGTCGCCCTGGGCATATCGAAAGCCTTCAACAGAGTCTGGCGCAAAGCTTTCATTTATAAACTTTCCTCTTTAAGAATCTATTTTTATTTCTATGTTCTTCATACTCTTCACTCTGATTTCCTTTCCGGTCGTTCTATAGTAACTGTTATGGACGTCCACTGTTCATCATTTAAATCTGTTAATAGTGGTTTTCTTCAGGGTTCTGTAATATTCCGAACACATTTTCTATTTTTCATAAATGATCTTCTGTACATTACTTAATTAATGATCTTCTCTATATTACTATACTGATGACTCCACCCTTCATTTTTCATTTCTGTTAATTAACGCTAGAATGGTAGACTTGAAGCAACCAACCCTCGATCTTTCTTGTGTTTCAAACTGGGGAAGAGAAAATATGGTCAGTTTCAATGCTTACAAACTCAGTTAATTCATTTCTCTACTCGACACAACCTTCCACATAACTATGACATCTTCGAAAAAACACAAATCAAACCTTCATTTATTCTCAGTATTCTTGGTGTTTCTTTTTTTGTGATTTTTCTTGGAATTATCAAATTAATTTTCTTTTAAATAAGCTTCTAAGAGGTTGGGTGTTTTGAGACGCCTTCATAGTTTCTTCACGATACCCCAGTAGCTTCCTCTTTATAAGGGTGTTGTTCTCCCCTGTATGGAGTACACCTCATATATCTGGGGTAAAGTAGAAAAGTATACAAAGTTCTTGATAAGTGTTGCTTGAATGTTTGAATGTAGCGAGAGAGTGTGAATAAAGTGTAAATAAGAACATTCAGCTTGAGTTAGGGAAATGTTTTGTGAAATAAATATATTGTAAAGGGGTGGAGTTAAGGGTGATATTCTTATTAGAAGTAATATACATAAATTTTACTTTGTTATGTTAATTAAGCATAGCAGTCTGTTCAATGTTAAAGTATTAAACTAATTTTAATTAATTGATTTCAATTGTTGTGGATATGAATAAAAATAAGCGAAAAGTCTATATGTGAGCGTGTTTCTTGCTATGTGTAGTATATCTGATAGTAAATGTGTTCTTGTATATGAACATGTAAGTATTTGTGTTCATGTGTATATTGTTATTCGTTGCTAATGCGCGTGTTTGTATGTGTACGTTTGTGTGTGTGCTTATTTTTGTGCTGGTGTACGAATGTATATATATATATTTTTTTAGCGTATCAGTTCTTTTAGCCCTAAAATTTTAAGGAAATAAATATTTAAAAAAAAAAACAACTAAAAATTCAAAATAAAACTAAGAAAACTAAATATAAACAAAAATTAAAATTAAAAACATTAAGTAAAACATTAAAATCTAAAAATATAAAACAAAAATACCTAAATGAGACTAAAAATAAAATAAAAACTCAAATTTAAATTTTAAACTTTAAAATAAAACTTGAAAACCAAAACAAAAACTGAGAACTTAAAATTCAAAAAACTTAATTAAATGAAATTAAATTGAAAAATGTAAATAAAATTTAAACTGAAAACAAAATTAACGAGACATAAATAAAAAAAAACAAAAAAAAACGAACTGAAAACTGAAACTTAAACATGAAATTTAAAAATAAAAGGAAAATTAATATTTACCTGAAATACGAAGTAAGAATTACAAAAGAAAAAAAAGACATAAACCTAAATAAACCTAAAAACAAGAATTAGCAAAAGAAGTTACAAAAAGAATTCAATATTAAAAATGAAAAAGATTACAGATGACTTGCTGTTTACGCATTGATTTAACTTTTTACCCAAGCTTGTTATGGAGTCAAAATCTTTCTTGGTCAAGAGCATAAATCAAAGCACTGTGTCGACTTAGGAGAAATGAAAGATTTATTTCATACTATTTATTAAATGAATCATTAGCGTTACTTATATCGTAAATCGATGTCACATGTCTAAAGTATGCTCGATTAATGCAATCGCGTGTTTATAATTATGGTGTGACTTTATGTAATAAATTAGCCGTTTTGAGACTAATATAATATTATGAAACTACGTTAATGAAAAATAGTTTCAGATAAGTAAGCAAGTGTTTTTTATGCAATGTGATACATATTATTAAGTTAAGAATGAGAGAAAAGTAAAATACTGGAATTAAAACGAACGGAGAAGTAGGGAGATCATGAAATGGCAAAAGAACTGGACGTGTGATAAGGAAAGAGAGGGAAAGTTCGAAAGGTAAGCTATGAGAGTATCTTAAAACGCAAAATGGAACGGTTCGCTAAATGTAAAAGGTTTGGGATACCTGAAAATGAAATGGTTAAGAAGTTCAAAAGAGATGGTACAGGGATCTTAAAACGGGGAAGAGATTTGTGAAAGGTTTGTGAACCTAAAAAGATTTGGGTGCGTGAAAGTTAAAAGGTTTGGATGTATGTACAAAAGTAAAGGTATGGAGATTTTAAATATGAAAAAGGTAGAATTTTTGATACAGAAATGATCTGTTGAGTAAAATGATAAAGGTTAGGAACTTGAACAGGCAATGGTAAAGGAATGTTGAGTGGGGATATGTTCGTGTTTGCGTTTGAAGGGGTTTGTGTATGTAAGTGTATGTATGTGACTGTATATATATGTAACTGAGTGTATGTGCATGTGTATGTGTTAGCTTTTTTTGAGTGTTTATGCGCATGCGTATGTACGAGTGTGAATACAGGGTGTATATGATTTTGTATGAGAGTTTATGTGCTTATATGAGTGAAATTCTGTTTGTGTTATATATATATATATATATATATATATATATATATATATATATATATATATATATATATATATATATATATATATATATATATATATATATATATATATATATATATATATATATATATATATATATATATATATATATATATATATATATATTGATATGCGTTTGTAATTGTGTGGGTAACGTGCGCTCATCCAGCCTGCTTCGTAAAAAGGGATCCCTTTCAACCCTCCAAATACTGTCCTATTTTATTAACTTTCGTTTGTTTTCAAGTTTTCGAATCTATCCCTAGCAGAAATATATGAAAACCTCTCAATCCTTCTAAACTAATCTCTGACCACTAGTATTGCTTCCGCAAAAAATGCTCTGCTGGTGATCATCTTTACCATCTCCCTGACTATTAGTCATCCTTTCTTCGGCAATTCGGTGAATCTTTTGCTGTCGTTCTGGACATATCGTAAGCTTTCGATAGAATATAGTAAAAAACTTTGATTTTTAATCTTCCCTCTTCTGTATCTATCTTTCTTTATATAATCTTCTCTCTGATTTCCTTTCTAGTTCTTCTATACCATCTGTTGTAGATGGACATCGTTCATTTTTCAAATCTATTAATAGTGATGTTCCTAAAGGATCTCTCCTATCTCCATCACTTTTTTTAATTAATTAACAACCATTCTCATACTCATGACTCCACATTTCATTACTCCATTCAATTTGAAAAACGCTTCTCCTATCGATAGTCAATTGATACAATGAACGTAGCCTTGGAACAACTGACCTCTGACTTTCTTTTGTTATAAATTCGGGAAGAGAAAACGTGGTCGTTTTCAATGCTTCAAAAACTCAATTCTTCCATCTTACTGCTCGGAAAAATCTTCCATACAACCACGACATCTTCTTCGAAAACACACAACTTAAACTTTCATCTATCTTAATATTCTCGGTGTTTCTTTTTCTCGTGATCTTTCTTGGAAAGATCACATTACTTCTCTTAACAAGTTTCTAAGAGGCTAGGTGTTCTGAGAGTTTTCGTAATTCTTCACGCCACCCCAGTTGCTTGTTCTTAATAGGGGTGTTTTTCGCCCCTGAATGGAACACGCATCATACATCTGAGGTGGTTCCACTTATACAGCTCTCACTGAAAAGGTGGGGTCTAGGACTTTTCGTCTAATCAACTCTCCCGCTCTCATTAATTCTCTCCAATATCTTTCTACCCTATCTTTATATTATCGTTATTACATTGGACAACGATCTTCTGAATCTCCTGTTGCATAACTCCTCCATTGAGAAGGACTCATGTGACATGCCTTTCTACAAAATTTCATTCTTTCTCCGTTCAACTCTCAGACCCCAGACTTAATCGCTATGCTCAATCTTATATGTACTCTACTGGTAAAGTCTGAAACATACTCTCTTTATCTATTTTACCAACTTCCTTTGACTTTTACAAATTTAAACTACGTTTATCGGGATATGTCGGCCGTTAACTTGACCCGATTTCCGGTGTTTTCCCCAACTCTGCTGGAAATCGGTATGCCTTTGCTCTCCAGAGGAAATATTTAAAAAAAGTGCAACATCCGCCTTTGACTGAAAATTGGTGATAGTGAGAGTAAAGAGTAGTTGAATGTTTTCTGATTTCAGAAAGTTCAAAAACTTGATTTTTGGCTACGAATCAGAGATGAGGTCTAAAAGAAGAAAGGTGTTTCTCAACAAAATTATATATAGAATAAAGAACCTGAATATTTCAGAAAGAAGATCGTATACAAGAGCAAGCCAACAATTCCATGACAGCGTAAAGGATTTCTTAATAGCATTCCTTTCCTGAAAACTAAATTTATAAATTATTTTAATAAAAATCAGAAATTTTAAAAAGTTTCCTTATCTTTAAAAAAGTTCTTTCCGTAAAATAAAACTTTAAAATCATTCATTCTTATTGAAATATAATAACGGACCCTATATTATGGTTAATAAAATATTGTAAGATAAGATGAGTTTTAATTAGTTCCATTTGTGTAAATTATAAACGTATACTATCAGATAAAACGAAATTTAACCTTTAAAATTTTGTTAGAATAGAAATAAGTACATAAAAAATGCAATGGAAAATTAGATAGACTCCAAATTTGAATCACGATAAGTAACATTGTTTCTGCGCACTTATGCACAATAATCTCTTTTCACTGAATATTGAGAAAAAAAGACGATAAAAAGGAAGAGAAAAGGTTTGCTATCAGAATGCTCAATCATCTGTGTTTCTGTTAAGAATAAAGGTTGGGGTCTTGAAGTAGTAAGAAGATATTAAAAAAAAAAACTTAAATCAGTGTGAAACTGCTAATGATTAAAAAGATGATGGAGATATATATATATATATATATATATATATATATATATATATATATATATATATATATATATATATATATATATATATATATATATATATATATATATATATATATATATATATATATATATATATATATATATATATATATATATATATATAAAAAAAATAAAAAAAAAAAAAAAAAAAAAAAAAAAAAAAAAAAAAATAAAAAATGATAATAATATATATATATATATATATATATATATATATATATATATATATATATATATATATATATATATATATATATATATATATATATATATATATATATATATATATATATATATATATATAAAAAAAAAAAAAAAAAAAAAAAAAAAAAAAATTATAAAAATAATAAAATAATAATAATAATAATAATAATAATAATAATAATAATAATAATAATAATAATAATAATAATAATAATAATAATAATAATAATATTGAAACATTGAAAGTAATCGATATTAAGTTAGAGACATGAAAATATGATGTTGGTCAAGTGGTCAACACATTTACGTAAACAGGATTCTGCCAAATTCTTGACACATTCAAGCGTCACTTATCTCTTAGTTCAATTCCATTGTATTTCTTCCCACTCTTTGGTTACTCATGTCTAGTTTTCTTTCATATGGTTTCAAATCGGGACTTGTGGATAGTGTGAGTTCTTCCTCTTTTCTGTCAATTGTGGTAATCGTCAGGGTTCTGTCCTATCTTCGACTTTATTTTTACTTTTCATCAATGATCTTCTCAGCTCCACATTTAACTCTATTCATTCTTATGCCGATGATTGAACTCTCCATTATTCATCTGGTAACAAATTTATTCTCTCCTCTTGCTTTTAGAATTGCTTCTCGTTTTCAACTTTGTGAAATATTGTGAAATTTAATATATATTATATATAATATATATATATATATATATATATATATATATATATATATATATATAATATATATATATATATATATATATATATATATATATATATATATATATATATATATATATATATATATATATATATATATATATATATATATATATATATATATATATATATATATATATATATATAATATATATATATATATATGGGCAGATTCATTCCATCTTCAACTAAATCTTTTTCTCCTCAAAATCCTTGGTTCGATGGCAATTGTTCTCTTGCCCTTCGGGAGAGAGACAATGCTTATCGTGAATGGAAAAACTCTCCTTCTCCTATCACTCTTGCTAATTTTCATTCGGCTCGGAATCGTTGCAGGGATGTTCTTCGACGGACTAAGCGTACTTTCATAAAAAGGAAGTGCGCTGACCTCCATGGCTCTCCTACTGATAAAAGATTTCTGGCCTCTTGTCAAAAATATCTCTAACAACTTCTGTAAATCTGCCTTTCCTCCTCTTATTCGCTCTGATGGTTCTGTAGCTAATACTCCTTCTGAAAAGGCTAATCTCTTCGGCCTCCTTTTTTCATCTAATTCCACCCTGCTCGATTCTGGCATCCCTCCTCCTACTCCTTCTCCTCTCAGGTGTCCCATGTCTGTACCTGTAATTACTCATGATCGGGTGCATGGGATCCTGAAATCTATGAACGTCAGGAAGGCCAGTGGCCCGGATGGCATTCCCCCTCGCGTTCTGAGGGAGTGTGCTTCCGAGTTAGCGCCTGTCCTCGTTCAGCTCTACTCTCTATGCCTTAATACTAATACTTTTCCTCAATGCTGGAAGCGTGCATTTGTTCAGCCGATCCCGAAAAAAGGTAGTCGCTCTGACCCTTCTAACTACCGACCTATAGCTCTCACTTGTGTTCTGTCTAAAATTTTTGAAACTCTCCTCAACTCTCATTTCCTGGATCATTTGGAGTCTCATTCTCTTCTCTCTGATCACCAGTATGGCTTTCGACGCTCGAGGTCAACTGGTGACATACTCTCCTATCTCACTGATATATGGTCTTCTGCCCTTAGGGACTTCGGGGAGTCTTGTGTGGTGGTGGCTCTTGACATATCCAAGGCTTTTGACCGGGTATGACATGCGTCGCTGCTCTCCAAGCTCCCTTCCTTTGGGTTTCCTCCTTCTCTTTGCTTACTCTTGTCTAGTTTTCTCTCAGATCGTTCCATTTCGGCTCTTGTAGATGGAGCGACCTCTTCCTCCTTTTCTGTCAACTGTGGTGTTCCTCAGGGCTCTGTTTTATCTCCAACTTTATTCTTACTTTTCATTAACGATCTTCTCCACTGCACTTCTAACTCTGTTCACTCTTATGCTGATGACTCAACTCTACATTCTTCTACTCATTTCAAATCTGCTCCCTCTTTTGCTTCTAGAGTTGCTTCTCGACTTCAACTTTCCGATTCTATTCTTGCCGATCTGGATGGGATTTCCCGGTGGGGTCAAAGCAACCTTGTGAAATTCAACTCTTTAAAAACTCAACTTCTTCACATCTCCCTCTCAAAAACACCTCCTAACTTTCCTATCCTCTTCGATGGCTCTCCCGTCTCACCTGTAAATAACATTAACATTCTTGGTCTAAACATAAACAACAAACTTTCTTGGAAACCACATATCACAATGGTTGCTAAAGCGGCCTCAAAGAAGCTGGTAGTTCTGTTCAGATTGCGAGAATTTTTTTCTTCTGAGCAGTTACTCCAAATATATAAGGGTCTTATTCATCCTTGTATGGAGTACTGTTCTCACATTTGGGGGGCTCCGGCTCCTCCTCTCTTCTGGATAGGGTTGAGTCAAAAGCAAAAAGATTAATAAACTGTCCCCTACTTTCAAACTCTCTTGACCCCTATCTCTGCGACGTGACGTTGGCGCGCTATCTCTTTTCTACAGGTACTATAATGGCAGGTGCTCGAGGGAATTGGCCTCTCGCATTCCTCCACCGTTGCGTCGTCATCGTTGCACAAGGGGTGCCCTGCTTTCACACCAATTTTGTGTGGACGTAGGAAATCCCAGGCTAGCCCGTTGTGGTACCTCCTTCTTTCCATCCACCTCTATTCTGTGGAATTCTTTACCATCTTCTGTTTTTCCTCCTGTATTTAATCTTCCACTCTTCAAGGCTTCCGTCTGCGCCCACCTGAGGGCTGTGCGTTAGGTGTGTGCGTTTGCATGTGTTTTGTCCCTATGTGTGTGCCCCCTCCTTGAAAAGGGCTCTGCCCGTGAGTGGTGGCGTCCTGTAAAATAATATATATATATATATATATATATATATATATATATATATATATATATATATATATATATATATATATATATATATATATATATATATATATATATATATATATATATATATATATATATATATATATATATATATATATATATATATATATATATATATATATATATATATATATATATATATATATATATATATATATATATAGAAAGTATCAAATATAATAGATAAGTTTATCAAGTATTCACTACTCGCTATCAGAATAACTATGAGATTAATAAGTTATTTTTTTCCATTTTTTATTACAACTTCTAACTTCAAAGTATTGCATTCTATTTATATGAAGTTTATATTTGACTTAATTCTACTTAAATGTATGCATAATTACATAACTAAGCCGCTATATATAACTTCCTCCGCCTGAGACTGGAAGTCTTATGGTGTAGATGAAGCAAAGCGAAGTGAGAAGAGAATACAGCAGGGACACTATGAAAAGACGTAGCAGCAAAGAGAGAAAAGAAATGTAAAGAATAATTGAGAAGCGTGAGAGATTTCAAAACGGAGAAACAACGAAATAAACAGTAGAAGAGAAGAAAAGAATCTGTGAACGTTGAAGGGATGGAGACGATGTCTCGGCCTGTAGCCACATCCAAAAGATACCGCTCTTCAGAGAGAAAAAGAAAAGTTTCAAAGAAAAAGAAATACATGAGCATAAAATATGAATGCCGCTAAGAACTCGCACAAAGACACCATGGCGTTCTGGTAAGATGGAGAAGATGACGGAGGCAAACACCTGAAGAGGGAAACATAGTGAATGCTAATGCAAGGCGTGAAAAGTAAGACTGGCTGAAGTAACAAGTGCACAAGTGTAAGAAGGGAAGAAACAGGAGTATAGCCGGCCGAAGAAGAAATTGGTTACATAGAAATAGAAGTGGAAGATAAGAGATAGAATGTAGAATTCTAGTAGCCTCGGCAGACATGTTACGAAATAAAGAACTGGAAAGAAAAGTAACCAGAGAAAAGAGAGGAAGAGAGAGTGAATCGGCAACGAATAGTGTCAATAAAATAATAATAATTAAAGAAAATAATTTTCGACAATGAAATACGGAACGATATATAAATGTAGCCAAAAAAAAATATGTGCACCTATTAAAAAAAATTATTATGGTAAAAAAAACGACTATAAAATATGACAGGAATACAGTATATATGAAAAAAAAATTATTAAGAAATTATTATTATTATTATTTTATGTATTATTATTATTATTTTTATCATTTGCGCAAGAGTAAAACAAATTATTTTCTTCATTTGGCCCACGGAGTCCAATGGGGGAGGGGAAGGGGAAGTTGTACACTCTCCCACTTGGGGAAATATTCTTCTCCAAAATGCACTCGTTGAAGTGGGAGGTGAAAAAGACAGCGAACTTTTGGAGAGATGCGATGCCAGCTTGACTCCACTGCTGGGAAAGAACGCTCGAGCTCCGTTGAATACAAATGCAGCTACCAACTCCCGGGAAAACTAAAAAAGAGGGAGAGTACTGTAGTTCCCCCGGTTTTTTAAAGCAAGACAATTGACCCAAAAAAATGGATGCTCCTACCTGACAGCTGTAAAAAAATAAAAAAAAAAAAAAAAAACAAACTTTGGATTATAATGAACTGCAATAACACAGATTTTGTTCGAGGAACTTGTAACGTATGCTAGTGAGTAGTATAGGTTCCACTTTCGGCAGGAAAAATCAGGCAACCTAAGCCAAACGGGTTTTTGATTTGCCATGCAAATCACTCCGCTCAAATTAACCTCACGCTCTTTCCTGACACCATTTTGGAGGGTTCAACCCATTGAAATTGGCCTCAAGTCTGGGGAAGGGGCCCCGCGGGGGCCCCGTGAACCCTCCAAAAACGGTATCAGGAAGTTGCCTGAGTTTGCAAAATCGCTGCGTTCTGAACACACACTTCGTCAAGCAGCCAAAAGGTCCCCAAAAAGCACGTCAACTGGGAAAATAAACTGGCCGACTAATATTCGAAATGGCAAAATTGATTACGGCCAAAAACGACAGAGGCTTACCATATTCAAGAAGAAAAATTGCATGTGCAGATTTAAACTGCAAACTGCGTCGCACACGAGGAGAAGATAGGCGTTCAGCAACAGGGTCACCAATAAATCGAGTATCAAATACAATAAATAAGTTTATCACGTATTCCCTACTTGCTATCAGAATAACTATGAGGTTAATAATTAAGTTCTTTTTATCACTTTTTATTACAAAAGGGTTGTAATTGAAATATTTATAAGGAAAAACTTGATTGACTAATGTTAAACAGAGGTAAATGTATACATAATTACATAACAAAGCCGCTACCCACACACACTATATATATATATATATATATATATATATATATATATATATATATATATATATATATATATATATATATATATATATATATATATATATATATATATATATATTAGTCAAGGTTGCAGATGGGTTTTTTTGACATATTGTTAAGCAGTTAGATAATAATGGAAAAATAGAAGCAGAGGAAAATCGCTTGAAATTAAAATCTATCGTTAGCACTATTATTGTACGTGGAAGGCAAGGAATAGTACTTTGAGGAAAATTACGGATCTGGAGATATATTATCAGATAATAATGACAATGCATTATTAAAGTTTCTAATAGATGTTGGAGATAAAACATTTCTTGATCACTTGTCATCTTTGTCAAATGTTTCACAATATAGTAGGCCCATCAATTCAGAATGAACTAATTCATTTATGTGGAGAGATCATAAAAGCTGAGCAGTTACTCCAAATATATAAGGGTCTTATTCATCCTTGTATGGAGTACTGTTCTCACATTTGGGGGGGCTCCGGCTCCTCCTCTCTTCTGGATAGGGTTGAGTCAAAAGCAAAAATATTAACAAACTGTCCCCTACTTTCAAACTCTCTTGACCCCCTATCTCTGCGACGTGACGTTGGCGCGCTATCTCTTTTCTACAGGTATGTTAATAGTGCATAAGCTTTGCTATTTTTGCTGATGAAACAACAGATATATCAAAAACAGAACAGATGGCAATATGCTTCAGGTACCTTAATGAATCATGCAAATTAAAGGAAAATTTTTGGTGTCTGTCCCTGTAGAAGGATTAATTGGCTTTTTAATATTTACTTTCATTATTCATTCTTTGAAACAAAATAGAATATGTTTTGAATACATGATTGGTCAAGGATATGATGGCGCTGCTGCAATGATGAGCGATGTTAAAGGAGTCCAGTCCGTTGTAAAGACCTGCCCAACAGCTTTGTATGTTCATTGTAGTGTTCTTTTCTTAAACCTAGCTATATCTCATGCTTCTAAAGTTCCCTTTGTTCAATTTTGCTTGAGTATCATAAAATGTGTTTGAAATTTTTCTCGTATTAAATCAGATCTACCTGATCATAAGAAGAAATCGCTTCTTACTCCTTGTGAAACAAAATGTGTACAAACATGATGCTGTAATGAGATTTACAGACTTTATTTAGCTTTTTTTTTTTTTTTTTTTTTTTTTTTTTTTTTTTTTTACACATCACTACCACTCACGGGCAAAGACCTATTCAAGGAGGGGGTGTCAGAAAAATAAAAATAAAGTAAAAGAGTTAAAAAATAAAAAAAAAAAAAAAAACGACCCTTGCAGAACCTACTAGGTTAATTTCCTTTTTGAGCGCAGACACCGGCTTTAAAGAAATTGAGATTAATTTCAGAAAGAAACACAGAAGATGGGAGAGAGTTCCACAAAACAGAGGTAGCAGGAAAGAAGGAGGCACCACAGTGGACAAGCCTGGAGTTGCCTATGTCCACGCAAAATTGATGCGCAGACAATGCACCCTTTTGATACGAGGACAAAGTAAAGGTAAAGGTATACAGGTGGATAGTTTCCTCGAGCATTTGCCGCTATAGTACCTATAGAAAAGAGAGAAAGCACCAACGTCACGTCGCAAAGATAAAGAGTCAAGCGAATTAGAAAGAGCGGAAGAGTTTATAAGTCTTTTAGCCTTTGACTCCTCATTATCCAAAAGACGGGCGAAACCTAAGCCACCCCAGATATGAGAGCAGTACTCTATACAAGGGAGTATGAAACCCTTGTATAATTGGAGAAACTGCCAGGAAGAAAAAAATTCTCGCAATCTAAGACGAACTCCTAGTTTTTTTGAGGACGCCCTAGCAACCATTGTCATGTGAGGTTTCCAAAACAATTTTTTGTTTATGTAAAGGCCAAGAATATTTATATTGTCAAGAGGAGAGATGGGAGAACCATCGAAAGAAATAGAAAAGTTAGGAGGTGTCTTTGAAAGGGAGATTTCTAGAAGTTGAGTTTTTAAGGAGTTGAATTTCACGAGGTTGAGACGACACCACTGGGAAATTCTATCCAGATCTGCAAGAAATGGAATCGGAAAGATGAAGACGAGAGGCAAGCTCTAGATACAAAGGAAGGAGCAGATTTAAAATGAGTAGAAGAATGGAGAGTTAAGTCATCGGTATATGAATGGATAGAGTTAGATGAATAGATGAGAAGATCATTAATGAAAAGTAAGAATAGAGTAGGAGGAACACCACTATTGACAGGAAAGGAAGAAGAAGTCCCTCCATCACCAAAAGCCAAAATGGAACGATTGGAAAAGAAGCTAGACATAAGTAAGCAAAGAGAAGGAGGAACCCAAGGGAGCTTGGAAGTAAGTGAGGCATGCCATACTCGGTCAAATGCCTTACAAATGTTAAGCGCCACCACACAAGTCTCCCCATAGTCCCTAAAGGCAGAAGACCTATATATATATATATATATATATATATATATATATATATATATATATATATATATATATATATATATATATATATATATATATATATATATATATATATATATATATATATATATATATATATATATATATATATATATATATATATATATATATATATATATATATATATATATATATATATATATATATATATATATATATATATATATATATATATATATATATATATATATATTAGGGCGGGTCAAAACATAGCTTCTTTTTTTAATTCGTCAAAGCTGAGCTATACACATGCGTTAGTATCACGGTCTGATAATGTGTGCAAAATTTCAAAGATGTGCAATGACCCCTGCCTCTTGCACACATTAAACCACTTTTAAGTCATTCTCGATTCTTAAATGAACCCCAAAGCGTCTTATATGTAATTCACTCCTGATCTTCTGTTTAGCTATATAAGGCATACAACATATTCAGACACAATCTCACACACACACCCACACAAACACACAATCACCCACACCTGTGCAAGTGGGGATGCTGAAGACAAGTTCCAGAAAATATTTCATTCAGCAATATTTTTATCGTGAGTCATAAATCTTGTTTTTTCAGTTTACTTCATTTGCATTTGGTTCCTTTGGATAAAGGTTGTGCTACTTAAAGTTTAGTCTATATATATATATATATATATATATATATATATATATATATATATATATATATATATATATATATATATATATATATATATATATATATATATATATATATATATATATATATATATATATTAGGGATGGAGTGAGTATCGGTATCGGTTTCGGTATCGGCAAGTATCGGCATATTTTCCGTACCGGTATCGGTATCGGCCATTTTCAGTATCGGTATCGGTATCGGCAAAAAAAAATTGTATAGGAGTAAAGTATCGGTATCGGTAGTGGTATCGGTAGTAGTATCGGCAAGTATCGGCATATTTTCAGGTATCGGGTATATCGGGTATCGGGTATCGGTATCGGTAAAAATTTTAGGTATCGGTATCGGTATTGGTATCTAATATATATATATATATATATATATATATTATATATACTATATATATATATATATATATATATATATATATATATATATATATATATATATATATATATATATATATATATATATATATATATATATATATATATATATATATATATATATATATATTGACATTTGCACATGCAACTGTTATGATAAAAAAAAACTTTAAAGAAGTCATTGTAGATGCAAACTTAGAATACCTTTACTTAAAATACCTTTACCTTGATTTCTCTTTAATAAAATTAAAATCCTTTGTAGGTGAAAAACAAAGGATATTCAACTTGGGACAATTGATAAAACAGTAACAGGGGCGAGAAGAAGGACGCAAGAAAATTTTGAGAGGTTATATGTTGAATCTGTTGTAAGTCTCGGCAGGGGTAGGGGTTGCAGCAGCAGCAGTAGCAGTACCAGAGCCATAGAGATTGGCAAAAAGAATGTGATCAGAATGAAATTAGAAAACACGCACTTTTGAATGCATTGGATTTGAAGGCAGAAAAGGTCAAGCTAAAAAGAAAAGATAGAACTGAAGTGGAAGAACATTATATTATTATAAAAAAAAACAGATGATATTTATATGACTCATGTTACACCAGATTCTGCCAAGGCCTGATGTATTACTAATGAAATAATAAGTTTCTTAGTTGATTCTAATTGCGAGTTGATTCTAATTCCCTTAAAGCTATTCTTTGCGATGCAACTCCAGTTATCGCTGGAAAGGTTGGTGGAGTTTTGAGACTGATTATATTATATTTGGAAAGACCAATACAGTGGTTAATTTGCTTTTTACATGCAAATGAACTTCCATTTAAACACATATTCGAGGCAATTGATGGAGAAATATCAGGATCAAATACTTTTAAGAGTACCATTGGAAATAAAATTCAAATAGATGTAAATAAGCTGGAAATAGTTGATTTTTAACTTGTAAACAGCACCATTGAAAAACTCCCCGACGATATCGGTAAGTAAATTAGGTATTCAACGAATTACTCAAGAAAGAACAGGGAATTCCAATGCAAGAGTTTTTTCGAACTTTCTACAACACTAAACTTTAATGCAGATGAATACATGATTGACTGGGAAAAGGACAGTCACTCAGCCACGTGTTTCAAAGGATTTGACAATTGACGAAATAAAACAATTTATAAATGAGCCAGTTAACACTGTTTTTTTTTCGCAACGATCCCTACAAGCGTCAAAAGTAAGAAATGGATATGAAAACAGACATTATTATATTTTGAATGTAATACAGTCCTGAAAAGAACTTAAGAAATTCGACAGCAAAAAACACCGGTCCCTATTACTAATTAGATTTACAAAGTGTTCGCCCTTTTTTTTTTTTTTTTTTTTTTTTTTTTTTTTTTTTTTTTTTTTTTTTTTTTTTTTTTGGCTTCCTCCTCAGTTTTGGAAGTTTGTAAGTTAATGATTTCACTTTTTATTTATATATATTTAATCATATAATCATACTTATATATATATATATATATATATATAATATATATATATATATATATATATATATATATATATATATATATATATATATATATATATATATATATATATATATATATATATATATATATATATTATATATATATATTATATATATATATATATATATATATATATATATATATATATATATATATATATATATATATATATATATATATATATATATATATATATATATATATATATATATATATATTATATTATATTTATTTATAAAGTAAAGAGGTCAAAAGCACTGAAATTTAAGGTCAAGAATGTTAGATATAATTTAATTGAGGTTTATTTAACAGCAAGGAAGGAGTAGAATGCCCAACATTCACTTAACCTAATGGTTATATGCCTTTTCTTCGAAAAAATTTCAGAAAATTACAGATTTTGTGTAATAAAAATTTTATAAAGGTACAAAAAATTTTTTTTTTTTTTAAAATTCCTGATTCATAATTGGACTCAACAGGTTTACCTAGGGAAGACCCTAAGGTAAAGTTTTTAAAAATGTAAGATATAAAATTATCAGTATAGCCGGTATTTACATTTCATTGTTACGTTATTGCTATGTATATGAACCGACCGGGGCCCGGCCCGGCTAAAAATCAGGGAAAAACTGGGTTTGCCTGCCGGGGTTTGAAATGGAAAATTATACTTGGGTAGACAATTCAATTTCAAATTTTTTTTTTTTTTTTTTTTTTTTTTTTTTTTTTTTTTTTTTTTTTTTTTTTTTTTTTTTTTTTTTTTTTTACATTAACTCTCAAATAAATTCTGTAAGACTGATGTTATTCATTTTTTATTATATAATTTATATTTGATTATAGTGTTTTGTGTGAGACTTTTTCAATGAATGACGAGGCAAACCACTTTTTGGAGTGACCTGAAATTTGGATTGTTTATTTATAATTCCATTGGCAACAAAAACTTGTAACAGACATTTGTTCCCAGGGCTATAGAAAAAATGTAATAAGCCCAAAACTGAACAACTATCTAAAAAAAAAAAAATTTTTTTTTTTTTTAATTTCACGTTTTCGGACAAAAAAAAAAAAAAACTATAACTATAAAATTTTATTTTTGGAGGGTACATAGAGGAGGGATGGGCCTACAAATTCCTTTATTTTATTCGATGCGATTCGTTGGTTTCGAGATATAGCCTCTCGAAAAA